>JAQFYZ010001085.1:0-27765 GCA_034695085.1 Cylindroiulus punctatus | reverse complement strand
CGTGGATTAAAGACCACCATCTGTCATACACTAAAATTCATCATTTTTGATGAAATGTTCATAAAAATTTCGCGAAATGTTACAGTTTTAGGTTAATGATTATGTCATCACTTTGGATAGGGTCTGAAAATTGTGACGGATGATGATATGCGGTCTGGCGGGGGAGGGAGTTTGTATAATTACGATTTTATGTCATGATATATCACTTGAACGTCCAAATAAGCTTAGCTCCACAGAAATGAAATTTTCAACTTCCTTGGCT
Source organism: Cylindroiulus punctatus (assembly GCA_034695085.1). NCBI lineage: Eukaryota > Metazoa > Arthropoda > Diplopoda > Julida > Julidae > Cylindroiulus > Cylindroiulus punctatus. The sequence goes on along the minus strand of JAQFYZ010001085.1, from coordinate 27,503 downwards.
TTTCCAGGTGAGAATTGCTTAAATTTATATTATTGCAAATTTTATATAATCAGGAAAACCATCTTTTCATAACAGGACGTTCAAGCAGTCATCACCTTTTCGTGAATTTCAGGTATCAAACTCCTATTGACGGAAAAAATCTCTACTTGAGGATCTTTTTTTTTATCAAAATGTGAGCATTACAGAATTTAGTCGCAAAAAAGCATATTTTCAACAAAAAAATCAACAACACCGTTGTTGAAATTCTGCAAAAGTGGATGGCAAATGAAGGATTTTAACCCAATAAGGCAGCAATGCTGAAAATCATTTGGTCACCCCTCCCCCAGAAATCATTACATAATTCTTGAACGTCCCCTGACAACTCTTTGCCAAACCTGCACTGAACATAATGTGAACTCTGGCTGATAGTTATGATATAATTGAAACAAACTGTTTGCATACGCACATTAATTACCATAATGTGAGGACGATGCCATCACGTACTACACGTACATCGAAGTAAACGTGATTAGAGTACAGTATCAGCTGCTTCTCAAGACCTTGAACTAGAGCTATTAAACGTTAAATGATTCGGCCCTGGTGTAAAAGGGGTTCAGCTCCAACTACCAGCCCTTGCCCAACGACAGGTGCATGCATAGGTCGATGCAAAACTGCACAAGGTCACGACAATGTTAATGCCTTATCACTCAGCAGGGTTAACACTGAGTGACGGGTGTCATAATCCCACCCTGGCGTGCTATCAAACGGCTCAGCTAAAACCCCAGCGGCCACTCATTAGACCGAAAATCCCCACATTTTATTGGACTTTCTCCAAAAGCTTAAGTCCAAATTGAAAGCGAGCAAATGGCATTACAGGGTTTTAAAATGCCCTCCGTGCCTCCCTCAACTAAAAACTGCCAAAACGAAACAGTAAGCCCGGGCCTAAGTATAACTCAAGCACACTCAAAATGTCTCCATCTCACCTTGACCAATTTCGCTAAATCAGGAAGTGGGTCTTGGGAGCGAATTTAGTTTTCCACATGCCTGCGACGCTTGGTTTTGATAATGATACTGCGAGCCTTGCAACCAAGACCTTTCATTTATCAATTTTCTCGTGCTTGAAGGGGATGCTCAGGTAGAACGTATTAGTACACTGTATTGGCAATGATCCTTTCTTATAATTTTTAATTAAAATGGTGCAACAGGTTGACAGCGTTCAGGAAATGAGAGTTGAGCTTTTGTGGTGAAACCTTGGCTAGAAGGCAGACTTGATCAATCATGAATTAACACCTTGTTTTACTCTCAATATTTCTGGAAAAATGCAGTTCATACCAGCCAACTAGAAATTAACGGCCTCTAACGTCCTTCTCGATTCTCAGGATTGTTTTACAATGATTTTCGTCGGCCTGAGTGCTTGCCAAATATCCCTGAAACCTCCCAAGAACAAGGAGCCCGGAAATCTGTTCAATCGATGCAATAGCAATTTCCACAAGATCGATCAATGTTATAACACGATATACATTAATTATTACGTTGGCATCGACAGTATGCGACAGTAGGCGAGTGTCAAAATCGAGCATATATACGTGACCGAGTGTGCAGACTGCACGCTGTCAATATACTGTAAGCGTACTGCAAATTTTAACAAATACCTACAACAATACTGATTGTGTAAGGCGCCTAGCACTTAGGGATTGATGTTCAATTGTGATCACTGATTACTAGGGTCTCGGGTGGACACAGCTGTAGGGAAATTGGCTGAAAATCAAGCAAATTACATATGGCCTGCCCCAATCCGAATTCCAAGATAACGTACCTACAATTCAATTCAACTCAGTACCCTACCAGCAGCACGTGATGTGCCATGTGATAAGGGGTGTAATTTATCAGCCTAATATTATTCGGTAATTGCCACCTCAATGGGGTGGACACCAACATTATTGTCAAATTGAATTTCGTGCAGCTGATTTCGTCAATTTCGAAATATTGACAGTTGATAATTACATCAGAATGTTTCAATTTCGTTACCACTGATCATGTAAAGGCTTCAATTTGCCAAGCTCTGTCCATAGCAGGCTACGGATAATGCATCAATACAACCCTTTGCTTCCTGCCTACACAATACGACGCGCTCAATATTGAAATCCGAAACGAACATATTCTTGGAACGAAAAGGTCAAAGGTCATAACAGGAACGTTTGTGTGGCCATCAATTCGGAAAATCGCGAAGATAGAACGGTGGCACATGCCATCATTCTTCCCTCGCGCTGTATTCACGTGCAGCACAAGCGACAAAATGGCTTCCCCGCAATACATCTCATGCTCAGGTAAAACATGATGGGATGCGTTACTCACCCCCAGTGAGGACCAACTTGAAGATGACTTTCTCGTTTGATCCCATACTTTGTAGCATAGTCGTCAACCGATAAACCATACGAACTCGCGACTACCTCTCAGAAAAATGCATGAAATAAAAAGCAACCTCGAATGGCGAGCGCCGGCATTCCGCCCGCATTAAAAAGGAACGCGACGTGTGACCAGACTACGCGTCCGAAATTGACCGAGTCCCTGCTGCCAGATGTCGCGAGAAAATCCCCACAGATTAAACCAGACTACCACCATGGCTGCGATGAAAGACTTGCTTCGTCTAAGGGCCATCAATTCGTTTCTAATTGCAGATTTACATCGTATTTGTAAGTGACATTCGCTAAGTAACCTTCGGAGATCCGTTGCAGTTCCATTCATGCTAAAAGAGTGTTTTTTTTAAACGTTCTCAACAGCTGCTTTACGCTGCGTGTCCACATGCCTGCTAAACGGCAGATCTGTAAATTCGGCATGTATAAATCAGGTGGTCCTAAGGCGTGAAAGGGTCCGACCCCGGCAGGAGTATTTCAGCAGTACCACAGAATCCTCAGCACTGAACGGTGATCATGTGGACAACCTCCCTTTTGTGAAGAGGATAGTACCCAAGACCAAAGGTGTAGCAGGATTTCTGGTTTCATGAGTTTCAAAACTACAATACATTCGAGATGGTTCATTATACATGTGTGCAGTCTAAAAAAATAAACAAGGGTTTACCTCGTCACACTTCAAGTAGTCTAGACTGTCCACAGTCCTTTCCAACATGGAGGCCTTCCTAGCAGACTATAGTTCGATTTGGAGATGCAATGTAAACTGTGAACCACCTTTTATGGGTTGTGAAAAAGATAACTCTGTTGACCATTGACAGACGTACACTGTAGGTTGGATAGGAAGATGCGGGGATAGTTTTTCTAAATTAGGCCATAATCGTTTGCTTGTAATTCCCCATTTCATTCATTCCCCATATACACGCGAGTCGGCCTAAATATTTTTCGACTCATAATTAAATAAATTTGTTCGATACAGATGAGCTCATAGAAGCGAGGCATCAGCCCTTTGAGGCGCCTGCAGATGCCCGCATTCTAAAGGTCTCCATTTTGGGGTCACCCAATGCTGGAAAATCCACCTTAACGAATGCCCTAATGAGATGGCGAGTAAGCATAAAGCATCGCGTAAAAAATGTCAAACATTCTGTCGTGACACCGATCGTTCTGCGAGTCAAATTATACGATACCTTCCTCTCTACAGGTCTGTTCTGTGTCCAAGAAGGTTCACACTACTAGGCACAACACGAAGGCCGTACTCGTTGAAGGGAACACACAAATAGTAGGTGTTAAAACTTGAAACGTAAGGAATTTGATAGTCAGTTCTTAAAAGCGTCGTTTTTTTTTAGGTTTTCATGGACACTCCTGGTTTGATTTCTGAAGAAGAAAAGAAAAGGTGTGAAAGAAGTTGCGGCCTAGCTGCTTTTGTTATCCATGTACATAACTTTGCTACTCGTTTTTCAGGCACAATTTGGATCCCTCCATGTTAAAAGATCCGGCGATAAGCATCACTAAAGCTGACCTGGGTACGGCTATAGACTTGAAACGAACAAGAGTAAAACATCCGCATCAGTGAACAAACTCGTAATCTCCCCTGTTGGTTTCAGTGTTAGTGATGGTCGACGTATCAAATATATATACACGAAACAGTCTCGACCCTAAAGTCCTGAAGCTATTAGAAGAATGTTACGAAAAGAAAGTGGTGCTAATCTTGAATAAAGTAAGACTCAACTTGTTGCATTCTCGAAATTGACCTGCATGTCTGGCGATGCTTGACAGCAGTACACGATTGTGTCCCAGTTTGCATAGTAGTATTGCCTATATCATTTGACGTTCTCCCTTATAGATAGATTTGCTCAAAAACAAGCGAACACTACTAGATATTGTACGAGACCTTACTGAGGGGAACGTGGAAGGGCAACGAACGCACACAACCAGAGTAGTGCCGAAGCCGAAGTCGATGAGGGAAATTTTTAAGCAAACTGAAAGGGCACTCCAGCAACTTGAAAAGCAGGCAGAGGAGACTGTCCAAACAGAAGCGGATAAGGACTCTGAGTCTGAGGCTGACTCAAATGAAAAAAAACTGGGTCCTGGCTGGCCACACTTTCACCGCATTTTCATGCTATCATCATTAAAAGAAGACGGTCTCGAGGAACTCAGAGTAGGCGATTACACTTTGCCACTTTCACGCTTTGCTCATTTTTCTCCACTTACCCGTATTTCTCCATGCTGCTCCAACAGGTTTATCTGTTTCGCCAAGCTAAACAAGGCGCTTGGACGCACAATCCCACACTAGTGACTAACCAAACTCCAGAGGAAATAGCAATCCTCGCAGTGAGGGAAAAATTGCTGGATTACTTGCCAAAGGAGATACCCTACAACATAAACTTTGTAAGAAAACAAGGAAGGCCATTTGAAGAGCTCATCCCGATTTGATTAAGTCGGGTTGATGGATTACTCCCAGTGTATAGTTAATTGATCAAAACTTATTCTAATATTAGTAATACATTTTTGAATTTTCCCAATAAATTAGGAGATTGAATTCTGGGAAGTGGATGCTTACGGCGTGCTACGAATCTCGATCCTAGTGAAATGTCCGATGAAACATCAAGTGGTGCGTGTGTTTGGCCTCCACGCGTCTGCATTTTCCTGTGAAAGTAGCAAATAAATAAGTGTTAATAACGTGATGTTATTATACATGTATTTGCAGAAGCTGATCATAGGTGCGCAAGGTACAGTTGTTAGTAAGGTTGCGGCTGAAGCACGGCAGATGCTGATGAACACTTTCCGCTGTGAAGTCAGCCTAAAATTAATTGTAAATTGCTTCAACAAAAAGAAATAGTTTGTTGTTCGCTTGCATTTCGACTGACGTTTATTACTTTTTGAAATTGTTAACAAAAATCTGAATGTTTTTTTCCTCGAACCTAATTTAATGAATAAGAGCGTCTGGTTTGGGAATAAAAGAAATTTGCAACAATTTAAGACCTTCCTGTAACCTGCCATCAAATCATTTTTTTTTAATTGGACCTAATTGTTAGTGGCCCCCTCTGGGCCTCCCCCAAGAATTCTGTAATGAGCATACCAGGGTTCCCACTTGTGTCTAATAGAAACAAGAATGGGAGGCCATTGCGTAGACACGTTAACAAAAACTTGGGAAAAGAATTTTACAAAGGATTTAGCTCTAATTGGTTGCAAATGATTTGCAACCAATTAACAAATTTTGAGTACAAATAACCTAAACCCTGCAAATCTACGGATATGAACATTCCATAGGAAAGAGAAAAAGGATATTTTAAGCTTGTTCGAACATCTTGCAGTTCAATCTAAATAATTTCAGTGGGGACCCTATCGGAAGCATGGAGAAAAAAATAGTATTAATGCTCGTTGATTGCAGTTTTCCAAAGTCGTACGCACAGGCTGATGCATGCAGTAGAAAAATGAACTAATTTTAAATTAAAACTAATTTAGCGTCCTGACCAAGAAATTGTAGATAAATATACAAGTATATAGCTACAAATAGGACAGTTTAAAAAAAGAAATCATGGGAAAACGAAGTTCCTCTACTGGGTCTCAGAGGAAAATCATCTACGTGAGATTAGAAGGAGAATCGCGATGGAAGGGAAGGGGGGTGTTGATGCGAAGATTCGTGAAGACAATGATTTGTGCAAAGGGGAAGAGGACGATGACTACGATGAAGAGATGGACAATCACACTATACAAATAAAAAGGGGTGACAAATGTGCCACATAAAATGATATTTTTTTTCACAGTTTCGAGACGAGAACGACCGCGCTGAGTTTTGACAAAAAGTCATCGTGTGGTCATCGTCGGACACTGACAGACATCGGCGGAAGTAGGAGTAGTTGTGACGTGGCATTCAGACCAGGGGCTCAAGATGCCTCACGTTGTAACCAGGTGGAGAAAAATACTTGAAGAAATTGGGATCTTGTTTGTAAGCGGAGTGTGTGAAGTACGGCTGGTTGTAAAATTGTGGCCCGGTGTGAACGTTATCGTTGTCACCGACACTACGTTCGTGTCAAACGCCATAAATGCATGACTCGAGTTGAAAGTACGGAGAAGATTTGAGGATTACATCATCACGGACCCACTCGAAAGGCCAGATGCCATTTTTCGACCATTTCTCTCGACGACGTAAGCATGATTTCGTACGTGGCATTACTAGCTAGTGCTTTTGTATTAGCAAACTAAATGCTGCGCAGACCTTACACGGCAACAGTACTGTCAATTAATTTAGAATTAATAACACTGACAGCACCCATCAATATTTGCGTGGGATCGTGAACTGTGGCACATCTGTCGTCCATGGCTATTGACGATCATTGTTGACCAGCGCCCCGAGGTTAACTGTCACTGTTTCGATACTGACAGTATGGTATCCACAAATTCAGATAGTCAGTAATCAGAACTGAACATCACTTCAGCAGTGTTGACCCCTTACACAGATGGCATTTGTTTAAATTGACAGTATTGCATGTATTGACCTGACATCTGAATTTTTGTTTATGAGCAAGAATAATCGCCTCCATAAATAAACCTTTGTATAAAAATGCTCAAATCAATTGTTTTCGCTAAACCAATCCATTACATGGAGCAACAATGACAAAGTCGGCTATCGTTGATCAAAGCCAAGCAACTTTGTGCATGTTCAACCATCGTCGATGATTTGTGGTCAAGTAGATTGGTCAAATATTGTAACAACCATGCTTTAGCGTCGTGGAAATGCCGAACAAATAGACGTCGTGCAGTAAACAAGTAGCGTACATGTCCCACCAGTCACAATTATGCTGGTAGTGTCCCCTACAGCTGGCCATAGGTGGGCGAGTGTCATATCCGTAATAATAAAAACTGAATCACGATTGAAGAGCTGCCAGTTTGCTTAAATAAGCTAGCCTATCGGCTCGTGGCATCCGCCCGACTTTCCTCCTACGTCTCGTCGCTACCTGGGGGCATTTGTCAGTTTTCTGGTGCAACGCTTTGTTCTGAAAACAAACTATCCTTCCTTTGACATATGCCGTGTATCTCGAACGAACGTTTGACCGACGACTCGCACGACACGCTATCGTTGGTTAGCATCAGTGATCGAATGCCTTCATGCCGATGCCTTGGATTACGTTTCACATGACAGGCCCTCTCACCAGTACACGCGCAATGCCGCACCGCACAAGAGAGGTCCGTACGCTACGGGCAAATCCTGGTTGGTGCAAGCTCCCAGTGTCAAAAAAGCAACAATGTCTTTTTCTTCGGTAGAATTAGCGTCAAACGTCTTGGTGCTTCGATGGCACCTGCACGATGAACGGTTCGCTCCACATTCGCCTCAAGTCCCCCTGAAAAAAAATACGGCGAACCATCAACATGGGAATTTACTCTTGTTATTTGCCAGCAGCGAAAAATCTGAATGCGGCCTTACCTTCAAATATGCCATCGTGAGCAGAGGTAACAGCGTGAAGGGAACCAGGTACAGGAGTGCCGGTTGGGCAGCTTTGAACACCTCCGAAGACACAGTGGCCGTAAGAAGTCCTTGACGATAAACCCCGAACAAAACCATTAGCGACCCAAACGCTCTTCCTCTGCGAGACGAAAGTCTAATTTCACTTACCGAGAAAGTAGCCGATAAGAGAGCAATGAAAGTAGCTGATTTTATTGAGATGGTTCGGAGCAGGGACACCAGCTTCGACGGAATTGACTTGATTTTTCTTGTAAGCGTCGTAGCGCAGCACAAAACACAGCAACAAACCAGGCATCACCTAAATTGGACGAAAAATTGTGTTAGCATTAAAATTTGTACTAGTTTTATTTAAACCGAACGAAATAAAATAACATTCTTCACTTACAATATCCCCGAGCCCTAGCATGGAAAAGTGTCCTGAGTTATGCATGCTGCAAGAGATAAATAGATATTATTTCATGGATTTTGTTAATGCCATATGCTTTCAACAAGTAAGAAATTTTAAGTTTGATATACCCATCCTTCAAAAAATAATCGGAAAATTAAAGCTGAGGCTTTCGAGGTAATAACGTACCTAGGAAATACCAGCTTCCCCGGCAGTGACAATTTAGGGGCCTCCTTGACCATTCCCCCAAGATGCAACTTTTTGGCAACGATGCCCACCTTAAGAAAAGAAGTCATAATGTCATTATGTCATTCCCACCAGAAACGCCCAAATCATCCAGGAGAACGGTAGAAAAATGCATTTACAAAATTTACCGGATTCTCTGCAGGGCGAGTTGCCACTTTGACCATCACATTAGCATTAAATATGTACGATGAGAAGAAAACCTTTAAAATATCCATTCGCGATACAAATTAAAAAACAGACAGGATCACTGACCCAAAGGCAAGAGTAACACGAAAACAAAGCTCACCCAAAACACGTCGTATATGAGTAACCCGGTCAACAGTAAAGTGGACACCTTTAGACTGGGCAGGCGGACAAATGCGATGAAAGCGACGCAGAGACCCATTCCCATCGCTGAAATTTAGAAGTTAAAATAAGCATCAGAACAACTAATATATTGTAATGACGAGACTTCCCACTTTGAAATAAATCAAGTTTACGATAAGCGAAACCGAAATGCAATAGCGCTGACCAAATTGAATCAAATTTCCTTAACTTTTCCAGGTCCAAACAATTTAAAACAAACTTATTTTACAGGCCCTGACTAAAAATGCAACTAAATGTTGGAACTAATGAACCCTTTCTGATGTTGAGTCAATTTCTCGACAATAACTTGACATACCATCCATTAAGAGCCAGTGCCCAGTCAGCACCCAAATACAAACAATGGTGACCGAAAGACAGAAAGACATGATTTCAGCAGCGGTGAAGCGGCCGCACATTCCGAACGAAATCCTGCATTGGAGAGCAAAGTAGACATGAAAACACGAACTAATAAAAATTATGCACATATAATAAGAGCGTATACTCACTTATTCCCGTCGGAGCACGGGCGAATCAAATACTGACACATCGGAAGAAGGAGGAAAGCCAATGCAATAGTTGCAATAACTGTAATAAAAACAAGAAATGATTAGCGTTGGTGAACGATTACGAATGCTAAAGGGTAATGGATGAAATGTGTACACATCAGTCTCAGTATATTACACGTAATTGAAACTACCAGTGATCTAGAAAATCCCTGCAGCACACAGATAATTACTGTAATTAAGCTAGTAAACCATTTACTGATTTCTACAGGTTTCATGATTCCTGCAGTATTTCAGGTGGTTGAGAGTCAGTCATGAGCCTCACCTCATCTGTAGTGGGGTTATTAAACTACCTTCGTAAGTCATTTCCAACAGCTACAAAACCTTTTCCCATCAAACATGCGAGATTTGCTCAATCACAGAAATATCCGAATCGTGAAAAACTTTTGTTTTTATGATTTTCCCAAAAAAGGGTCATCTCCATGCATGAAAGATGCCGATGCACGCTCGTGGGTTTTGTATCATGCCCGAGTAAGCTAGGATCAATGCATCGTTCGGGTGAAAACCAGTCTTCATTTTCTGGGGTGCACCATTCGGATGATTTTTAGCTCTAGAACAATAGTCCACCATAAACAACATAAGCAAGTCATTCGATGAGACAAACTCAATGGATGCATCAAACATGCGATCGTTTTTCCATGCATTAGACTGGTTTTATTTAAAAAGGTTTATGGTCCTGGCACTTTGCTCCTCTGAAATATCCTCAACAAGAAAAATTGAATTATTAGAGCTATTATTATTTCAACAACAAGCATCCCAGGTATGCAGCATATGGACCAAAATAGTACGCCCTTAGGACGTCATTTTTTAGATCCTTTTTTCCGCAAAACATCGGTACCTGTCAAATTGATTTGAACATAATAACCATTGTAAAACATGTCAACTTAGATCGTATAATTTTTCACACTAAATTAAATAAATATGAAAATTACAAAATGGAATTAAAGTTAGACATATTTTTGAATATTCACGTAATCCATTTTTTAATTTTTATCAATTTGTATAAAAATATTTCGATTTACATTACTAAATAAGGAAATGCCGTGAGACAAATTTCGTTTTTGTTTCCAAATTTATTGAAGGGGCCTGATATCGCCCTGTACCATAACCATTTGATGTACATTTTCATGATAAATTGCCGTCTTTGTCTTAAAAATTTTACGTCATTTCATACTACCAGTTTGACAACACATGTTAGGGACATTATGACATCACCTGTACAACTTTTTAACCCAAAATATGACGTCAAACGTGATCAAAAAATTATGCCATTTGGTTGATTCGTGCTAGCTGGGTTGCAACGAATTTGCAAATAAGATTCTCAGTAGCTTCTGAACTCAAGTCACAAAAACTTGCACTAAATGCAGGAGATTTCACTATGTAATTAACGCACATCTCAAAAGTATACACTCAGGACCACGTGAGGGCAGTTTGCATAATACAACTGAGGATATTATCTGCATCAGCACTCTGGCTTTTCGAGTGGACTGCAGAAACAGCCAAAAACAGTGGGAGTTTAAGTTTATTTTTCTAAGATAATCAAAGAGCGAATCTGGAAAGATGCTCGAACGAGGGTCGGTCTCTTTCTCAAGACCAAATATTCAACTCTCGAGCATTTTTAGCTATTATTTACTCTTTTTGTAGCTGTTGAAGAGCGATGGCACAATCTCGCGATTATCCAATCCGGCCTAATGAGTGTGCAAAAAGCTTTTCCAAAGAGGATAGAAAAAATGAATTGAAATGACGAAGACAAAATAGTCCTTGTGCTGCTGGGCGTCCCTCGAAAATGAGCAGAAAGAAAAGCGTGACATAACGACGTTAAATATTTATGCACTCGTCAACTTCTGCTTATAATCAGAACCAAGGCCAGATCGGGTGCCTATTTTGCAATTCTTGGCAGGCTAGAGCAGCTGGAAGTTTTTTTTTAAATCTGATAAAAATATGACCTGTCCTATCCGTTAGAATTCATCATTTTTACATAATTCCAAAATGTCACTTCTGGTGACTGACTCTAAACGTCAGGCAATCACCACCAGCCTGCGAGCCATTTGGAGAAACATACTTTCTCATGCTAGTAAAGCTGAAACTCATCTCAAGACTATTTCCGAGGTAGGCCCTACATTATCAGAATCACTAAATTCATTGTAAATAAATTTCGCCTGTACGCCACCACTTTCAATGTTCAAGTTATAAATTCCACCATCCTTTTAAAAGAAAATAACAAACGGAATTTATATATCCAGAAGAAACTATTCACAGTCAAATTCAAAGAAATTGCAATGATTTTGCCACACATTTCATGAGTTCATTGTAATTGCACTTCAATGACATTAAAGGTGCCATTTTTTGCCATTAATGGTAGAAAACGTGCATTTCGTGATTGCATTACAATTGCACTTTAATAGCAGAAAGTGCCATTTTCTGCAACAAATTGCTTCATAAGGTGGCAAAATTTCCAGCAGAATATTTGAATATATGTCATCAAATTGCATTCCTGAAATGCACTTTTATTCCAGAAAGTGACACCAATTTCACATTTGGATGTAAACGTTTCGCTGGAAAGCGCTTTCGACACTGAAAATGCTCATGCACAGGTGAGATGGGAGTCTGAAAATAACCATTTTGTAACGACACAATACATGTATGAACGTGAATTTTCACTATACTCACTAGCGGTGCAAACTGCGAACAGCATCTGCATGGAATCGAAGAAGAAAAACATGACCAAAAGCGAGATGGATGCACCTAAGGGAAGACACAATGCCTGCATCGTATCCAAGGTCTGCACATCTGCAACGAAAATAAAACAGAAATTAGTTAGGATACTGTACAGCTTTACTGATCAAACAGTGATGCGGTGCCATCACACTGTTTAATTCGGGACCAGATCTGACAGGAATCTGACGTACACAGAAAATCAAACGCCTACAATCTCATCACCAGACACGATACTGCCATCGGCGTAATTTGCTTCGATTAGCAACCACACATCTTCGGCACGCTTTGGTCAACAGATAAAAGTGCTTCGTAATGCCAGACGCATTATTCGTATCCAGACGGATTTGGGAATGAGAAAACAGCAGTCATGCACAAATCACATCCTGGACAGCGCATCCTGCGAGGAAGGCCCCAGGCTCTGGTATACCGGTGTGAGACAATATTGTGATTGATCATGATTTGGACTAGGCAGTCGAAGAAGATTTGATACGTTCTGACTTAACCAGACACGTACGATGTAACGATGGCCTGAGGAAACGAAAGCTTGCAAACGCTTATTTTTCCAGTGCGTTCCCAGCACAAATATTCAGTGTCAAGCTCTATAATTGCAATTTGCGAATTTGTCACGGAATATTTTCTGCTGGGTTTGAAAAATGTATTAGTTTATATTGCAGCTTACAGAAAAACAATTGATTTGATTCATGCACAATTTTCGATTTTTTGACCCTCTACCCCTTTATGATTCATTTTAAATTTTTGTCCGAACTGGGCACTCTGTATATCCTTATCCACAAAAGTTATACCAGGTAAATTTATAACCCCTCATGTCAATTTCAAATACATTATAAATGTGAGGGGTATCAAATAATTTAGAGTAAACAAATTTACAAATACAGTACGTATAGGTGGCAAAGGTTTCTATAATAATAACAGTAGTGCATACCATATATGTGTATATCTTTTTCATTTGCAAATGGTGATGCCTTCCATTGGCATTGAAATAAAAAATAAAATCCCTATAATCCATCATCATCTTATATATGTGAACAATCCCTAAAATCCATGGACTTAATTTGTGTATTGACCGCGCCTCCCAATATGACGACCATGTTAGATCAACTTGGCATCACTTCCGGCGGCTAACGTCATGATTCTTTATGCGCGTTTTTCGAAATCAGCTGATTCCGCTATTTTAGAAGCCAGGGATTGCAACAGCAGACCGGATCCAGTGTGGGGATTTTTCATATAACAGCGAAAATAATTCGTCGCGGCTTCAATCAATAAGGTAAGCGCAAATAGTTTGGCAACCTGGTTCGGTTTGACTCCAAACTAGAAGGTTCAACTTCTGTTTTACATGAAGGACAGTAGGTGCATGTGATTCGAACACGTGGGCCCTTTGTTCCTGTTTGGTCAAACCTTACTATTTCCTCCTAATTTAGAACTATGAACTATGAACGAATGAACTATTGCTAAAATAATTTTGGTCTTCTTGGATGACCAGTTGACCACTTGTCGCCCAACCTCATTAAACTACGAACACGTTGGTCCATGGTTTCAAACCATGGAGTCTGGTCCACCGTCCATTTACTGTATCTCCATCATGGAGATACAGTAAATGGACGGTGGACCATGACCCAAACCAATGACCAATTCTTGCAAGAATCATGTTATGATCCAAAACATTGTTAGATTGGACATTTGAGGGGAAACCAAAAGTAAATACGAAAATGCGTGAAAACCATGGACAATTCAGACAATCCCCCTCCCAAAATATTATAATTCTGGAAATTGGATCAGGTTTTATGTGGCTGATTGAAAGACCATGCAAAAAAAATGGTTTTCACAGCCAGCATTTGACAAATATAAAACGCTCAATTTTTTTCTTACCATGTATAGTTTTTCATCCGTTATATGATTATTTTTTTACGCCGTTTATTATTCAAAATTAAATAAAGATGAGAAAAATTTGAAATTGCACGTGCGCGACCTAGCACGCGCTGAAATTGGAACACGGGCGCGTGCATTTTCTCCTTTTTCTTATCTTTATTTAATTTCTTAATAATAAACTGCGTAATTCACCACTTAAAGAAACAAAATAGCCATATACTTGATGAAAAATTCTATTTGTTAAGGCCCATTGAAAGTGCGTTGTAACTTTGGGGACACCCTGCATAAAATTACCAAATACAATTTCTCCTTTCCTGATCAACATATTAAAAGGCATGTAAACATTAACAGGGACTTGGGATGTGCTCCTTGACAACTTATAAAAACAATAATTATGTTTGACCTCTTATTTTGCTTTATGAGCGATAGATGGCAGCACCTGCCATCTGAATGGCAATAGAAGAGATTTACTGTCGTTGGCAAAATAAAGAATATCTGGAAAAATTGTAAAAACGAAATGTCTTTTCATTATAGCGCAGGAACTTGCTATCGATATAAACTTTGAATTAAAACATTTAGTTTCATTTGAAATTATCATATCTGTCCAAAATCATCAAAATTAAATAGCAAAAAATCACTTTCAATCGGATCAGAATTGTCTTCCGTTGTCAACAAACATCAGGTTTTTATGAAACATATCTACATTTCCCATGTTTCCCATTTTTGCTCGACCTGCAGGAAATGCATCTGTACGCCGACTTCAGCGCGCCGATGCCATCACTGTTGGAGTTCAGCGCCGTGCAAGTGAACACCGGAATTATCTTGGCATGCAGAAGCTGCTCCAGCAAGGACACCGTCAAAATGTCGCAGGCCGCGATCCAACGCCTGGAACTTCCGAAAGTCTTAAAAGCCACGCTCCGAGAATTGATGTGGTCGATGAATTACTGCGAGAATTACAAGTATCTGCACGCACGTTACAGCCCGATCTTCGCGCCGGACGGCAGCATGGACATGCAGAAGAGCACGGCGGCCATGCTGCAGGACGAAACCTTGGACATCCACAGGCGACTGCTGGTGGCCGCCGCCTTCTGCCACGAAGAGTTCATCTTCCAGCACTGCCCAAGCCCGTTGGTCTTCCACCCAGAGTCGGGTGCCGAGCACTCGGAGGTGGACAGAATGCTACAGAGGTACATGGGGAGACCGCTTCTGAAGTTGTGGTCCGACATCGTCCGGGTCCATGGCAGTGCCGAGGACCCCGGATCGCTGGAGCAGCTCTACGCCGAGGGCCTCCGCTGCGCCGGAAATGCTTACAACCACGCCGCACTGAAGTACTTCCTCGGCAAGGCATCCACTGCCACCGTCACCGACTTCTTCAGGAGTTACGGCCGCCACAACATGGTCAGCTGGGACATCTTCCAGATCGCCCCGGCGACGTCCTGCATGCTGTCCTCCAAGTTGGACGAGCGAGTGCGCCAAGACAGCAAGAGCTTCCTCTGCTACGCCCTGCTGAAGCGCCTCACGGATTGGAGGTATCGGTGGCTCTTGGGGGACACTGCCGGTGTCCTCGTCGACCAGCTCGACGCCCAGGATTATTGCAGGCTGCTCGATGGACCCCTCTGCAACGCCAGTTACAGATTCTATGGCGAGGAACGGGTGGTGTCCGTCTTGTGGAGGCTCGGAGCAGCCAAGAGGCCCGCTCTGGCAGACTGCGAGGACTTCAAGAAGATGATGCGACAGTTCAAGTTGAAAAGTAGACGGTACTACAGCGAGGAGTTCGGCATTACGTTGCAATGGCATTAACAACCTATGTGCACTACAGAGGCAGTGATGAGATCACCATTGCCTGAATGTCCAGTCTTTTGCAGAATGATAGAAAAACCAATAAATGAAAAGTGCCTTGCAATACGTGTTTAGGAAGCAAAAACTTAATTGTGCAGTGTAAATGTGAGGGGTCTTAAGTAATCCGGGCTACCATGATAGACTGCATCACATCCCATTGGTCCGTCCAAGGAAAGAAGATAAGAAAAATGCACTAAGGGCATTATGGCCGGTTGTTGTAGCTTGTTATCGGAAGTGAGTTGTAGTTGATAAGGGGGATTAATGTTAGGTTGGTTGTGGGTGTGACATTGTTGGCTTCGGCGCACATTTTGGCTGTCCCGTACAAGCACAATAAGAATGGTTAATGTGGTAAAGGCATATTGGAGGTGTGCGGTTTGCGATGGAGGGACTTGGGTCCTGTACAATTGCAAAATAGGTAACAGGGGCTCTCGTTCAAGTTCAAGTTTGAATGGCTGCCAGAGGATGCATGGTGCAGACGTGCCGTGGATGAAACTTCCAGTATTGAAATCCAGTTGTACAGGTTAATTCTGAGGTGGAGGATGAATTTTTTAAGGCTGAAAGTGATGTCTTGGGCACATCCTGGGTATTGGTTTATATGTTTATAGGTGGTGTTATCAATAAGTTGCTTCATGGCCTGTTGTGTTTGTTGAAGGTAATGTTGATTGGTTAGCGGTTTTTGCAACAAGTTTGCCCCCTCTCCTTTATTTGCCCCAAACTGAATTCAGATAGAGGTGTATTATGGGCTGGAAAACAACATTTATAAAGCTGAATCGGTTGGAGCTCAGTTTCCTCTTTCCTTGGACGGGCCATAGCAGGATTGGACTATGCACGGTATGGTCACAAACCGGAAATATTTCACAGAAACGTTTCGTAGCACAGTTTTCAGACCAATTTCTCAACCACCTCCTAGCTGTCGAGTCCCTGTCCAAGCTCCTCCAGAGAAGTTGCAAAAACCTGACGGATGAGAGCAGCAAAGTTCTGATGGAATTGAGTGGAAGAGGAAGAAGAATGGCGCGCCAAGGGGCTTTGCCCTTAAGGCTCAGATTGGCTTATTTATTTTTGAGGCGAGAGATTGTCAGTTTCACAGAATTAAATAGCCACCAGCGTCAGGTGACTAACCTGCGCTTAATTCCTCGTCCCGCAATTATGGATCTGGCAGACTCCAATTTCCTGTACACCCACAGACCGGAGCGAGCGACTTCCTACCCCTCACCTTCACCCTCACCACCCCCGCCAGGGGGGGCCGCGGCCGCCAAAAACGCGCACCAGAGGGCAACGGACACGACAAAAAAGTGGTGTTCAGCGGTGCAAGAAGGAAATGAAAATGCACAAATTTGGCATTTTTTTTTTCTTCTTCTTCCTTTCTGGGAGTAGATTTTCTTCCACCCCTGCATCAAACCCAGATCGTGTTGGAAGTCGTGCATAAACGACGTTGGAGGGGGAGAGGTCATGGGTCAACTTTTCGATTCTAGCGATTCCCCCGTTGCCAAATACATGGAATAAGTCTGAAGTTAATTTTTCCAACATTGGGTCCCAATACCCCGTTTCCATTGCAATGATTCGAGATTGGCAGGCAATCTCGAATTGCCAAACGAAAATAAAAATGAAGTGTTTCCATTGCAAACGCGTTTCGCCATGAGTGTGGGGCTCAGTTGTCAATGTTTACAGGGTGTCCGTAGCTTGGAGTCCACTAACTTTAAATTTGATCTGCTACCACGTGTGTATCCACTAGTTTTTACCCCGATTTCGTTGTTATAAGTCCAGAAAACCTATGCAAACTATAGTAGAAATACGAACTGATGGAACTGAAGGACAGCTAATCAGAGAAGTGTCGCTTATCGATTAGGGATTCCTGGTTTTTGGTTGCTGAAAGCAAAATGGCTGACGCCTCGAGCTGAAGCGCCTCCAATGTTTTTTTGTTTGTTGAGCTCCTTCCTCTCACCAGTGGCGCTGTATGCGAAATACTGGTCAATCGCAAACTGGCCGCAAACTGGCCATTGGATTCTATTGGTCGGCGCTTTCAGCCCAGTTCCATCACTTCTTGGTTCTACTATAGCATACGCAGCTACAGCAGCACAAACCTACGAGAAGTGAATTACACTGTAGGGATTTCGTGGGGAAAGCATTGAAATAGTTGCGCGGTAACACTGCCTGACGTCACGCCAACCGAACCGAGTTCCTGAAACTGGTTTCAAAATCGGTGCTGTGTTTCCACTGCAAATCGAGATTGATAGCTGCAATGGAAACCGGGTATTATTAGGAACAATCGTGGGGAAAAACTTTTGCAATAAGGGACAAACTTTATGAGCAGTGTTGAGCACCTAGGGTCCTGAGGCGAACGACACATGTTACTTCCCGTGTGCATCTTCACACATGTTCACTTGAGATACTCGCCAGATGGCGCCTTTAGTGGTTCATTTTCAATGGAGGAAAAATTATGCAAACAGGTGCTCACGGTCAGGTGCTTGCGTTTCCAATGAGAATTAATTCACGAAATATGAGTTCCAGACAAACGGTGGAAATTCGTCTAATTAACCACATTGTAACCACAACCACCGCACCGTGCGATACGGTCCCGAAAACGTTTTGTGTTTCCCTTACCCCAAGCCGGGTCCACATGGCCTGTCTGGGTTCAGCCCCCTCATCATTGTTACATTTCCCCTCCACCTACCCCCCGCCGCCATTTTTAAACACCACTCGTCTACTCGATCAAAACGTTTCGTATCAACCGATTGTCGGCGCACATGGCGCCATCTCACGGAAACAATAGCCCCCTCAGAACAGCGCGTGTCCGACCCCTGCCCTTTGACCCATCTGGAGATGCGACCCACCAGAAGCACGTGCGTCCTTTTAAACTGGCAAGTTTGGGAACGAACTCATCATTCACGAATGAAAGTGGGACCAGATGGTGGCGCCACCCCTGTAACCCTGTTGCGCAACACGCAGACAGCTGGCGGGGTCATGACCTCATTAGGGTCGAATTTTGGAGGCCTGGCCACCCCAAGCCCGGCCTGAGGTCGTTCATCTCTCACTTGACCATAATGGCCATCCCAAATTTAGACCCTGCGTCACAGGGCATAACAGTTTTTAAAAAAGGAGCATTTGGGTCGTTCAGATATTACGTCATCACATGTTCGTGGCTTTCAGACCATCCCCTAGTGTTGGGATCATCGAGCAACCAAATCGTCTAAATGAGAAAACCTTACTTAGCAAAAGTTGAAATTTGAGCATAAATGATTGATTTAGTGCATCTTAAAAATTAAAAAAAAAAATTGCATTTGGGAGACATTCAAATATTACACCAAGTTTTCAGATAGTGATGACAAACGATTAATCAAACAATGATGGATTTTATAGTAGAAATACGAACTGATGGAACTAAAGGCCAGCCAATCAGAGAGGTGTCGCTTATCGATTAGGGATTCCTGATTTTTAGTTGTTGAAAGGAAAATGGCTGACGCCTCGAGCTGAAGCGCCTCCAATGTTTTTTTTTTGTTCAGCTCTTTCCTCTCACCAGTGGCGCTGTATGCGAAATACTGGACTTAGTCAATGGCAAACTGGCGATTGGATTCTATTGGTCGGCGCTTTCAGCCCAGTTCCATCACTTCGTGGTTCTACTATAGTCACATTTTCAGACGAACAACGTCATAGGCAAAATTTCTGCAAAAAACTGGATAATGCAAAACTGGATTTAATACGAAATTTCATAAAACAGCAATGATGACGTTCAAGTATTACGTCATCATGTGGCTACCCCCGACACCTTGAGATTACACTGTATGACATAATACTCGAGCGTCCCCTAACCGTTTGCAACTCTACCAGCACTGAAGCTAAACATAAACCAGACATGTTCCGTAGAGCAAATCCACGGAATGTGGCTGACACCCAACAGCAGCAAGACTGTCAGATGGGGAAAAAAAAAAGGGAAATCCAGGTCAAGATGGCGTCGGGTGAACCTGAAATGGCGCCCTTGCGGAAAACTCGTTTCCACCGGATTTTTTGCCACCGTCAGCTAACCGCACAGACACGAAGAAGCCAGAAATGCAAAAAAAACATAAAATGCCTTCTGGACCATAGGTGAGCAAAAGGGGGTGGGGGAGGTAGGGGGAAGGAATTGCCCGTGCAAAACACGTAGCGTCCAGCTCGACCCTGATTCCTGCATGGGAAAAACTCATGGTAGCAACCACCGAATTAACTTCCTACTGGGTCAACACCGTGAAAAATGTACTTTAAAAAACAGGATGACCCCAGCGGTTAATCAGGAAGTGAAAAGATGGCCGTTGCCCACTCGCTTAACAGATGGCGCCGCGATCGTCTAAAATCTGGTCCACACTAACTTGTATCACAATCGTTTCTGATACATGTATAGGCTCACTTACAGGAAAGCAAAGTCATTAGTACTGCCACTATTTGATGCGTGTCAAACCACCTCGTGTCCACAATCGTGTCCACAAAAACACTCATTGATTTCAAGTGGTTATCAAATCAAAACTTATTGGAATATTTTTTAGAAATTTGGGTTACCACAAACAGGACATGTAGCTGCAACATTAGATTATGCATTAAGCATCAGTACTTGCACATCCCGTATATGTAATCAACTGATACCGCATGAAACTGAGTCGATGAAACTAGCCTAAAATAAATTATTATATTCTATTATGTACTGTAGCCACCCAGGTGAAAGAATATTCCAATAAATTTTGGTTGTATAACCATTTGAAATCAAGGAGTGGACACGCAGTATAATGTATTGTCAAGTTAAGCAAAGGAATAGAACTTGTGAGGATGTGACTTTAGCAGAGATTAAACCGAAGATAAGATGACTGCCTAATCTTGTATCAAATTCCTGGTACAACGTTTTTACTAGAAAGGACCAAATGCCATATTTGCGGCCCTTTCTAACGCTTTTCAGATGGTCACTGATGTTGACTGTCCCCAGGGGGAACAAGAAAAATGTTTGCAGAAACAGCCCTCTTCCAAAATGTTTCCTTACCAGAAATGAGGACACATTTTCTGAAAATTTGTTGAGACCAAACCACCCCATGCCAAACCTGAAGTCAGGCAAAGGTTATGTAATGTATGTGAAACAGGTTTACACACACGACTCGCTACTTATACTAAGGTAGGCTACGTGTAAACATATTGAGACTTACTCCAACATCAATAAAGTAACTCGAAGATGTATGGTGCTATCACAAATGGCATATCAGAGAACGTTCAAAGTGTCAATTTCAAGAAAGACCGATGTTGAATTAAGGATAAAAATCGCCAATTTAATGGAAGGACCAGGATCTGAATCCAGTTTTCCCATCATTTCGTCCAAGATGATGGGAATCAAAAGGGGTCATCAATTCAATTCCATTCCATTCAATTCATTACCCCACTGTCGTCATTAGGAAATGCCACGAGACCAGCTAAAAGAAAACGAGGAAAAGCAAGATCACATAATACTGGTTTCCAGTAGACAGGAAATATTTGCCAAGAGCTTATAGAGAACAGGACTAAGGTAGATAAAAATATGAACACGAGTAAGCTAAAAACAAACCATAGAGTGATATGGTTTATCGCTTGCACGTGCCGCAACAGCCAGCGCCATCTACGGCGCAGACGCCAGTTACTCGAGACCTACTTACTAGACCACTTTCACAATAACCACAACAACAATAATAATGATAATCGAAAATTACTTTCGCCGCTCTCAATTAATAGACTGAATGACAAATGCAGGTGCTCGGGCCAGTTTTTGCCTCCTTAAATTTGGCGGCACGGCCATAAAATTCGGTTACGAGCATGTCGGCTCAACTGATAGAAAGGAAAATCTGATAAATATATGAACCCGGGCCTGGCAAGCGAGGTAATAATGAAACACCAGAGGGCCACAATTTGGGTTATGCATTTCAGCATTTTCTTCCATAATTCAAAAGCGATCCGTTCAGAACAACAGGTGCTCAATTCAACTGGACGTAATTCATGAGATTAATTCGCGTTCAACTGTTCCAATACGAGTTATGGGGGACCCCCTTATCGGCCCCACCCCCTCTGATGTATTTGCGTCAAAACTGGACCACCCCATCCCCCTCTAGGTCGTCCTATTGCGGCAACCACTATGTTTACACGCTAACTTTAACTCGCCTTACACCGAGCCAATCACGTGGGTTTACGTGACTTAATTGCCTTAAAGTCAGTCACCTGGTAACGACATTTTGCAAATCAATCCTCGAATCAAACCAAGGACGAATCCCAAATCAAGTGAAGGTAGGTCAAACACGTTTACGTGTATGAATTTAACTTTAGTTATGGTTTAAACTTACAAACCACAGTTTGTTCTGCCCTTTCAATCGTTACATCAAACTGATATGAATTAATCTATTACAGTCAAACCTCGTTATAACGAACTCGCTTATAACGAATTACTGAAATAACGAACACTATTTCCAATCCCCATCACAGCCTATCAAGAAATAATGTTAATTTCTACTGTTATAAAGAATTGAATAAAACGAATTATCGGTTATAACGAACGGATTTTCGAGGTCCCATGCACTAAAGTTACAGAACATCACTCGAAAAACACTCGCTAAACCCATTTATCAGCTTACAGAAGGTGCTGTCAAGATGTCATCGATCTGATGACAAACTTCCCGTTGCGAGACAGTCCCATTTGCACATGTTTTTGCACAATCTTCAAAAAACATTTTTCCAAATATCTTTTACTCGTAGGTGTGCAGGGTAGTTAAGTGTCTGAATGAAATTTCGACTTCCTTCTCATTCAGACTTTTGACACTTTTGGACACTTAGGAGAAATGTCACGAAAGAAATAATAAACGATCTCCAATAACAGATTATTTCAAATAAATTACCACTGTGCCCTCAGAAAAGTTGTACAATACTGTACAAAAAAATGTTACGCAAGTATAAATACAATTTAATTTTAAAACTCATATTTTTTCTGGCTACTGATATAACGACCTACAGTTATAACGAACAAATTTTGGCGATCACATGCAACTCGTTATAACGAGGTTCGACTGTACAACGTAAAAGCGTTAAGGGGAAACAAACCTTTTCAGATATACAGGGTGGCATATGATGCCGAAAGTCCCGAAACTGTATTCTGCGTCACAAGGGAGGATATTATTTTGGTTCAAAAGCCCAGAAGAACTAAAACCAATTACTAAACATCCTGCATCCTAAGTTGATTTTGAACCCGAGGGTTCGAGCTGTGTTTTGGATTTCCGTCCAGCAAACACAGGCTGGACAATTGGTGGAGCAATGTCGTTTGGGTAATGTTAGACCAAGAATGGACAACACAATCGGGTGGACCATGCGCCATTCGGCTAACTTTAGACCTGAAGTAGCGGAAGCCAACAAAATCTGGGTCACGGACATCACAACAGCCCGCTATTCAAGGTGTCAAAGGTCGTCCAAAGATGAGGCTCCCCATACAGTGCATTTTGTCATTGACAACAGCTCGTGCTGCCCCCCAGCGCCCTGAAGGGGCATAGGTACCCAGCTGAGTATACTCACTGTTTTCCTGCGGGTGACCATTGCTGGGTATTCCCGACAAGTTGTTGGCTGCCTTTTCCTTTTCCTTCTCCTTCGCTTCCTGCTCCATGTTAAGTGACCTAAATCAAAAGAAAATCAATGATGATACCAATAGTGCAAATTACTGGGGTGCATCGATTAAGTTGCAATAGCGTAGTGCAGGTGGTGCTTTTCACAGATATCGCCATAGATGGCGCTGCCAACCCTCTCAACCTCAACGCCCTCTATGGGTGCGAACTGATACCGGTGCAATTGAGAAGGGAAAAGTGAAAGAGGTAAAGGTGGTAGCTCGTCACTGGAGCAATTAACTAATTAACAAAGACGAAGGGGGTTAATAGCGGGTTCGTTAATTAAAGCCAGAGACAGTGTAACGGATGGGCCAAAAATAGAACGAAGAATGAAGGGCGTGGCGCATTTTGCAATTTCCAGATTATGTAAATTGCTAATTAGGAGGCGATGCTCCATTTTTAGGATCGAGTAACAATTAGAACTGTATTTCGCAAGTTCCTGGTGTGCATCGGGGCTGTGCATAAACGAAGTCCATTTCAACTCAATACCTGCGTCTTAAATAAAATGTATGAAATTAGAAACAGAGATGGGCTATTCTACATGTCAACAACATCGACTTAAAAGGCGGGCTTTCCCTCAAGGCTCGTAAGATGGCAGTGATTGCCTGGCAGTTAGGGACACCCTGACCAATGTAATGAATGCCACATGTATGTATATTCATTGCTTATCACAATGTAAACACGAGACATGACACAAAACTGTCAAAGAAAAATAAATTCAAATTAGTTTTTATTTTTAAATCAACAATTTCATTATTAATTTCTTCCACAAGATTGCTCGTCATATCTTCGCATTTTGTGTTAACAAATAACGAATAGCCTGAATTTTTGCGTAACCCTACACTCCCTATTACCTTGGATGTCGTTTATGCACGGCCCCTAACCAAAATTGACATGCACGTTTTCCAAACACTTCTGAAGATAAAAAAGGTTATTTTTGCAATACAGTATGTCACAATACAGTAAAGAATTGGGGTTACATCCAGGAATCAGTTTGGGGTGGATGTCGAAACGTCATGAGTTTGCTTCGTTTAGAAACGACAGGTGTAGAAATAAGGCAATTTCCACGCATTATAGCAAACCTAAATTACTCCTTATCATGTTCAGAAAATATCATTTTCCAGGTGGCCAATGCCATTTGCAACTTATTGCAAGAGCTGGGCCTGTTGTTCGGTTAGGTGGAGAGGCTTTCAGAGTTTGAGGGTGCTTCAAAATCATCCTCAGCTGTACATTTACCATTGCAATGAAACAGGATGTATGCCTGCCATGGATTTTTCAGGTAGTTATTTTAGTATAGCAAAAGGCATTCAACGACCAGAAGATATGCTGGGAATGCACACTTCTGCAGCTTTGCAAACTTCGGAGTTAGACTTGGATTTTTCTGAAATTTTGAAGTCACAAACAAAATGATTGATGAAGTTTTCGCCTAACACCCGAAATAGTTTTCGTTCAGTAGTGCTCCCAATATACTCGAACAAAAATTCAAGGGCAAAAACTGGAGAAGCAGCGCCTATGACTTCTGAATCACCCCGTACATCATACAGGGTGAACATGAAGTGCTGCACTCACTACAAATTTTGAACTTTGTAGTTACAAGGACAAGTTTTGCAGAGAAAAAAAGGTATAGTAAACTAAAGTTTTTTTATACAAAAATCACCGATTGCAGCTCTCCTTGTGAACCAAATACATGAAATAAAACCTGAGTTCTTCTAAATGTATATTTTTTCCAAAATTTGGTCCTTGTAACGAAGTGTTCTTCGACGTAGTTTTTATAACTAAGGTAGGAATTCATGGTCCCTTTGCACACAACTATGTTTTCACTTCTAAGGTTTTTCCTTTTGATTTCAACTTACCTAAAGCTTCCATAGACGATTAATAAAATGGAAATGAGGAACGTTGACACTCTGGACGAATCTACCAGCGAATACGCCCTGAAAAGCACAAAAATAAACAGCGTTAAATTCAAGTTAACATACGTGTACAGTGGTGCGAGGAAAAAATGAGCTGGGTATGGCTTAATTGGCAACGAGCTCGTATAATTTCGAAAACTAAAATATTCGAGCGAATGCAGGTACATGCACAAGTAAGTACGGTAATAAGAACGACTGAAAAATGTTTTCAGGTCAAAATTCCTGAAACTGTACATTGTAAGGTCGCTTCGAAAAAAAAAATAAAAACAACAAGAAAAAGAGAACAAAGCTTGAAATCGGAAACGAAATAAACAGCACTCCCCAAGTCACGACACCCATTATAGCATATTCATGTGCCTGGAATTTGGAAATCAGCGAAATAATTTACATGAATTGTTTTCAGGCTCGAAAATTTTTCAGAATTTTCCAATTTATTTTCAAGTTAAAAACCGCGATAACCACATTTCCGCATGGGTGAACAAAAATTCAACAAAGCATCATTCGGTGTCTGGTTCGATCTTGACCGGAAGTGGCTTAACACCGGAAGTTCTCATTGGCGGTCTGGTCACGCCCACCAAACACAAACATTCCACCTGCCGCGGCTCCCCCTGGCGTTAATTCCCGATAAAATCAGTAGGTGTCAAACAATGGATTAAGAAGGGGGAAAGTTTTAAGTGTTATTACAGGCGTGTGAAAAAAGCAATTTGCAAACAGGAGGAAGTGACCAAATGACAGGGATGAAAATGGAGGCCACATTTCGATACCTTATCTTCCCATCGAACACTGTTCAAACTGGCATCGAAAAAACTACGAAATCGAGTATGAATTAGAATGCAGAGGGCGCTGAAGCAGTTAAAAACGAATAGCATCCATTTTACTAATAGAAGTATAGCAGGGACGAATGCTGACACCTGTCCTAGCAATCGAAAACTTATCTCTGTATTATTTTTTGTGTTTAACTTAATAGCTGTGCTACCCCTGACCAAAAGGCAAAAATGCATGAAAAACAATGTTGGAAGTGTGAATTGTTTTCGACATTCTCTAAACTTTGACAATAAGGTGCTGTACATCCCCTTATTGATTACAAAAGGCGCAAAACAAGGGCCTACCCAAACAAGGAAGCCAAAAAAAGTGACCCAGACAGTGACAGACACATCCTATTATCGGTACATGGTCTAAATACGGTCCACAATTGGCATGTAAACCATAGTCAAATTCAATTACAATCCTATGACCGCAGCTAATAAATTGAGTGCTTCCTTTCACCACTCAATGATCAGCTCTAAATAATTACCCCGTAATAAGCAGTTTACAAAAAACTGAAGCGTTTCGGATTGTATTCAGATAGCTTTCATTTGCAAATCGATCCGTCAGAAGGCGTGCGAGGAACAGGTTTTCATTAATTTTATTTGATTAGCTTTCGGCCAAGCAGCCATCTTTTCAGCATTTATTTTTTATCCAAACAAACAGCCCAGCCTGGCTCGTCTGGTGGTCAACGACATCGGGAAAAAAATCAATGCGAGTATTGAGCCGAGGGACTGAGCAAGGGTGGTACTGACCCATTAAAAGGCGGCCAATCTTAAAAAATCAATTCCGATACAACAACAAAAACGTGAAAAGAGAGAGCGACAGGTTTATCCTCTTGGATGGAGCTGTTGTGGGCTTCCGTAATTGTTCACGATGCTGCTGCACCGGGCCCGCTAGGGCTTCCGTAGACATTGTGAACAATTTGAAAAAAATCGAACGTGTATCTTGTTCAGATCGAAATTAAAGGCGATAGTGGAGGCGTTCTACGTGTAAATTATTCAGCGTGTCTCCAGTTGCCACGGAATTTAAAAGCTACTACAGATAGATTTAAAGAGCAACTGACAAATGTTGGACGTAGCAAAGCGGTCACACTGCACACCTGTTTGCTCGCCATTCCCACCACGAGACTGAGAGAAGCATTTTTCGTATTTTTAGATCAAATAAATCAAACATAATCCTTAAATTAAGTCTTACCTCGCGGAATGAGTCATCCGCCAGGGACCCCAGCGGTTTTTAAGTCTTAAATTACGCCGTTCATTAAGGCTGCTTACAAGTGCGTTGTGACTTTGGGGACACCCTCCATAAAATTCAAGACATAACATCTACCTTTCCT
>JAQFYZ010001084.1:0-27787 GCA_034695085.1 Cylindroiulus punctatus | reverse complement strand
TGCTGAGAATACAGTATGCAAGTGATATCAAAGTCAGAAATTATGTCTATCACTAACAGGATTTGACAGTAGCTATAAACCATTTCGTTAGACAAATTTCGTCCTCCTGTAAACTTTCAAATTGCAACTATCGCTTGAATATCAATTGAACAAAAAAAAAACATGAGTCCAGATGTATCATTTTTAAGATGGAATTATGTTCCCTTTCAAAGGGGACATTTTGACGCGTCTGCGCATTCATGCGGTTTTGTTGGAGGACTTCACAGGATGATGGAAGTGGCATTCCTCAGTGGCCAGGCCTTCCTAATTGACAAAATTTATCAGATCATGAAAGGTTTTCCTCCGGGTAAAGGCATTTCCAATTACTGATGGGCCTGAAAGATTGAAATCTTAGATGAAGTGACAGGTGTAGAAAGAGTGGAAAAGTGTGTGGAAGGAGTAAACAAGGACGAACGAGGTTAATTTTGGCGATTGAAAGATGGATCGTTTCGCCCGTGTCACACAGGCACTCCTAAACTGCTATAAGTATACTCTGGTGACCGAGTAACAATGATGTATGCCTTTTCAAGCGAGCATTACAGTCATATCGAGCAATATTTTGACTGCTGACTGCGAAATTGTGGCCAACGCACGTCATTCTCCATTTAACGTGAAGCCTCAATGAGAGGGATGTGTATCTGTCACATTGTCGAAATACTCAAGATGAGAAGGTACTGAAGAAGTAGAAGAGAATAGGTTGCCTGTGCCCATGTTATTCTCGAAAAGTGGGAGGATGCCTAAGATGATAACATAACACTCGAACGTATCTGCACCTCGTTGGGAGTGAACATTTCCTTGCATAATTTCCATCTCAGTTTCTTTGCATCACCCTGTAAAATATGGGAAGCATTGTCTGCTTAAAGTACAAGTGGCGTTTTATTAGACTTTTGGAAGCGCGCAGATACATGCATACTGCAGGCTTGAAATGACCACAGTAACTGCTCCATGGAGTAGCACAAAGAAACTTGATTTACATGGCAATTATCATAAAAGTTCAGCTAAAAGGGTCTTGAAAATCCAATTACGTCGCAAATCCATTGTTCACTTGAACTTTCATTTAATTTTTGTCCATAAAGACGGTCTCAATGCTTCGCTGATTCTTCCTTAAAGTTGACAAGCTATTAATCCATATCCTCCAAGCTGCCCTTGGCGATGACCTCAAGCCCGATTGTCCACTTTATTTTACTTATAAATGGCCCATCAATTCCGAATGGATCCATTTCTGAATGTGAGCATCCATGCCCATGTATAGCCAGCTGACTTCTGCAGAGGTGGCGCTGGTGTCGCCAACTGCAGATCGATTTGACGTCTTGTTATGTAGACGACAACCTTTTTAACTCGGTTTCTCATTTGACCTTTCGACCCCGACCACACTTCTCCGTGACAGCTAAGGCGAAAGCAGAAGGACGAATGGCAATGAAGACAAAAAGCTGATAAAGTGAAAGGAAATAAGAAAGTGTGTGTGTGGCAGCGCCAGAATTCAGCCATTGTTGGAGACATCACTGGCTTTTCAATCTTGTCGCTGATAAAACACGTATCATTACCGAACCCACATTGTTAGCAAGTTGGAGCCTTTCATAAGGACACGTCAGGGGCTATAGTATAGGGATATAGGAGACTGTGGGCTTAAACAGCACGGTACGCTCATATGAAAATGATCGCCATACTTGGTCATACTGTCCACATTGCACAAATTAATTTTAAAAAAAATGTTGGTTACAAGGTTGGTTGTCAGCTCGGCGATGCGATCACGTGATAACAGTGGCTATCTTGAAGGTTCGTTATATTTGCTACCACTTTAGTTCTTCAACCTTATCAGAAAATACGTTTTTAATTTAAATTTTATAATGAGGATAGGACTGCGATTCCCCAGTGCACTTTTCAAAGCACTTTGAGTGAGTGGTCGTTGAGAAGAGGTTTGACTGTGCCTAGAAAGCGGTAATGTTATGCCACGTACAAATAATAATCGGATGTCCGATATGTATGACCCCTAACCACGTCTAATCTATCGATTTTCGTAAACCTCTACCTCCCTTCAACAAGGTGTGCAGGGTGTTTACAAAGTCACGTAATTTCATTGTCTTTTTAAAACCTCGTTCAAAATCCTTAGATTGGACGCATCATTCCCATTGAACCAAATGATCTTCCAATTTTGTGGGAGCAGTAATAACCCTTTAACAGGATGTTCACTATGGAAACATCACTATGTTCCTGCTATGTTGATCACAGGCCATAGGAAATCGTGTACTGCACAATCTGAAGTAAACAGTTGGTGCACTTTTAAAATGTCCCTCATACACAATTAAAAACGGTTTCGGCTCATTCGGCAGCTGCTCTCCTTCATTAATGGTCACGCCATTGTCTTAAGCAGCACGAAAATGGATGTCCAACAGTTAATCGTTATGACACCTTCTCCTAATGAAACTTTTGCGCAATAGGCGATGACCAAATGGCCCTCGCTTGTTCGACCAACATCCGTGCAATCGAGTGGCCAAACAAAGTGATATTAAAATGGTGGAAGAGACAGGCTGGACAATTCCAACGGAGGATTTTATTTGTATTCCCCAACTGGGTGGAGTGGCTAGGAGGCTGTCTAGTGCGGATTGTTTACACTCGCGGTGTGCGTTGATTGACCAATATAACCCTTCCTCGATCCATGCTTTAACAACGTTTGTTTAATTCTTTGACCCAAACCGCAGGTTGTACTTGCTCGAATATGGTGATCGAAAACTGATCTGCAGCATAGAAAACTTGAAAAATACAGATGCACTCTTGTTTTAAAACTAAACGAAAACAATTTCTTTAATTAAATTATCTGTAGCTAAAATAGCAAAAAGCAATGTCATTTTGGGAAATATGTGATTTAAGGGAACTTTCGAATATTATGTCATCAACATGGTGGGTAACCAAATGATGACAGGTACATGTCATCACATGTTGATGAAGTCGAAGATTATGGCAGTGGTGTTCTGTAAACATTATATTAACATTAATCAGTTTTGCAAAATATTTCGTCTGCAAAACCACGTTTTGCGTTTGAAAATGTTTTAATGTGCATTGAAATTATATGAAAGCCTGGTTATATTCTTGTTCATACATGTAGGCTATAGGCAGAATGAGAAAGTGGGCGTCTCATAACGGTTCGCATAAAAGGCAGCCATGCCTGTGTTTGTGATATGCAAATCGATAAATTAATATTTAGGTTAGATTAGGATAAATTGTACATTATGCCATGCTGTTGCGCCTTAGCCATGGACGGCGACGTTCTCCTTACAGCTTGTATGATGGCAGTGATTGCCCCAAAGTGGGGGGAAGCTATATTAAAAAATAAAGTTTTTAGGTTAATTTCGGTTTGGTTCGGTTAGTATAGCGTTGGTTAGGCACAAAAAACATCAAAAGGATAAATGTTGATAGCCAGGGCAGGGCGCAATTTGAAGTGTGTATGCACCATACATGTAGCTCATCCAAAACACCCTTTGAATTCTGCATTTTTCGGTCAGTGATTACTGTTTGGCATCACAATGCAGGGGGCGCATGGGGGGTGGGTCTGAAAATCACGAATATGATTGATGAGATAATATTTGAACGTTTCTAAGAAATATTCATTTCGAACACAAATAATACTCCTACCCAACTCCACGTTTTTATTTAAAAATAATTGAAAATATTAAATATCCAATTATGTCTTCCATACAGTATTTCTTTTAATGCAGTGGCTGCGGAATGAATTCAGATTTTATTTTACCATTAGATAAAGAAATTTATCGAATAACATCGGGAGTGACAGCCTAATCATGTCATGTATACAATAAATGTTACTTGCATGTCACGTAAGGGCTTGGTCATCTAAGCTAGTTTATGCTGCCCAATCATGTCGCTTCAGCAACATGATTCTGGAGACTCCAGCGTGTAACTGATAGCTGAATTGATGAAGAATACCTTGTTGGGGAAAATTTTATTTTTCTGGATGTTTCCGCAAATGGGATTGGCAATCGAGTGCTTTTCTTAGTTTTAAGCCCGCCCTGATTTTATTATCTTCCAATAAGTTTCGCTTTTGCTAAGCTCAGCATTTCCATTCGAAGCCCTTCAAATATTTGAAATTGCTTTATATTTCGTCGATTCAATCCCGAAGGTACCAAGCTGGGTTTCTCTTCGCATTTTTTTTTTTCGATTAAAAAAACGTGAATCTCAGCATCAGCCAATTTAGATAAACCACGAAAAAAATATTGATTAGAATTTAATGTGCAAATGATAGCGGAAGTGAGAAGTAGACTAGGCCTACATGATGCGCCACCACCTTGGTATAAAAACATGATCATTCGACAGTTTCCAGCCAAAAAATACTTTGCCTGGTTTGCCATCCTAAATGAAACAATTTAAATATATTGATTTCCAATTTGCTTTTCGGGCTTCTGTAATTTGCAGTGTGCCAGGCTATTATCGAATTTACTTCTTGTATAAATATACGCTGATAACTTCATACCCACCAGTCCTTAAAATTCAGATTATGAAGTCGTTTTCAAGAAAGAAATTATGCCAAGATTTGGCATCAGAAATCACTACTGGGAGTTCTATTTGTAAGGGAGAACAGCCTAATGGCAAACACTAAGATGCAGCACTATCATAACTAAAATACCCCTAAAGGCTCTTTACATAATGGATCTCTCTCCAACACTATAAGCCTGAAGCACAATCCAAAAATATCAAATGTATATGTATTTTATTCTAAGTTTGAAGATATTTTTGACTAAACCAAGTTTAATTTATTCACAGTCGATCTATAGTTTTATTTGAAAGAGCTCCCAAATAAACATCAGATATTTTTCAAATCGTATTTTTATAAGATGAATTTTTAGGCAAATTGGAAAGACCAGAGAAGTCAGGGAAATTCAACAAATAAATGATGCATTTTACACAGATAGTCAATTATGAATACAAAAATCAAGAGTGGATAAGAAATTCTTGGAAATAAATTTAAAATAAAAGTGTCAATTTACAAGATATACCTAATTTAAATTTGCTGTTTCCTTATGATAGTTTCCTTGTTTCAGCATATGTCAAATTTTAGCATTTCTGTGGTCTGGATGGTCGGGGAAATTTGTTTTGAAACCTTCAAATTTCAGAGAAAAGTCACTGAATTGGAAAATGTTATCATTGAATCTCCTAATGAAATATATTTGATGATGACGGCAGCCTTTTTAATTTGAATTGTTAGTTTATTAAGCTTCATTTCTAATGAATTGATTAATCATCATGTTAATATGCCTTATTGCCTCATTACTTTGCTTATGCATCTTTAAGGCCGAATAGGGGTGAACGAAAAATATTTTTCCTTTCATCCAAAATTTTAATAGGAGGCCCAGTGGATCTTTTGAGCTCGAACATTTTGCGCATTCATTCTTGCATGATATTCATTGGATGAAAGGTACAAAGGCAGCTAAAAATGGCTTGAAATTCAGCGTTTTTCAATAAATCCTGGTGGGATGCAGTTTAGGATGAAAACCTGAAAAGGTTATATACATGCTTTTAATCCCGTTCTTACGCTTCCCTAGGATAATAAGAAGTTCCTAATTAATCTGTAGGGTCACCATAGTAACCGACCATTGTATAATAGTGGATTTGGTCCCACTGCTAAACCGGCTTAGCAGCGACGACTACTTTCTAATCAAAACTTGTCTTCACCCATTTTCACCTCGCTCTGAGGGAAAAGGAAGTCACAATAAATCATGAAATTGATTCGACTGCATTTTTTTTCCATTTATTTTTCAGAAGAAATTTTTTTGTGTTAGGCTACAGTACATGTGTGTTGTTTTGGTAAAGCGTACACAATTGAAAGTGTAAAACAGACGCCACCCTGTGAAACAAACAAATCAAATAAAAAACATTCAACTAACTTTTCCAAAAATGTGGTTATTATAATAACTCTTACCGGTTTGTAAATAAAAGATAATTTTTGTAATGATAATAAATGTATCCTATCTTGCATAGCCTAAGCACCTCTTGTAAGAATTCCACCGTTGGCAATTATGTAACCGACTTAGATGCACGAAGAACAGGCCAATCAGCGTGAGTGCTCAGTATTCAAATTTCTGCGTGAAGCAATTGAGGTTTCCAGGAACACGTCGCAATTTCAGATCGTTTCCAAGAAAACCAAACCACGTTACAAATGCAAGAGGCTGACTACACCATGGTAGGGATATTCAAAAAAGCAATGGAAATTAGGGATAAAACATGCAAGCGTGAAATTGAGGCAAACTGAATACTGAGTTGAATGTCTTTGGAGAAATAACTTTTAATTGCCCTGCAGTCATGCTTGGTGAAAAATGTCACCCATGGGCTTGGATGGGTTTTGCGACATATTCTTCCAACTGCATAGCGTTTGACTTTCATGCTTTTGAGACGTCATCAGCCCATTATGCTGAGCCCCAGCCCCTAGTAAAATGCATTTAGATAAGGGAGTGTTACACTGAAAGAGGCGTTGTCTTCATTATGGTGTCAGTTGAAAACATCCAGTTAATGTTAATCAGCCGAAGGTGGATGGAGTTAGTAGGCGTGAATGGCAGCT
Organism: Cylindroiulus punctatus; assembly: GCA_034695085.1. NCBI lineage: Eukaryota > Metazoa > Arthropoda > Diplopoda > Julida > Julidae > Cylindroiulus > Cylindroiulus punctatus. The sequence goes on along the minus strand of JAQFYZ010001084.1, from coordinate 21,183 downwards.
GAGCAGTAACCTTTCACCTTTACTGGGCGTGATTGGTGGTAACGAGTGACCGTTAAGCGTGCGAACATCATTTCTGTCAAGTTCAACTGTTATGGTGAACCATTAATGAGGTTGTAAATATGAAAGAAAGCAGTCGGCCATCGCGAGTAGGAGTGAGACTAAATAATGGACATGTAGATGAGCCAAAATGGCGCTTGCTATAAACCCACATTTATCTCTCTATGGCTACTGAGAATAATATGTAAGCGGTAAAGGTTTATGGCAATGAACAACACCGCGTTAATGTTGGGTGGAGCTCACAGCTTAATTGATAATTTAAGATACACCTGTATGTGTGACGCCGCAGTAATTATAACTGTAAGTGGCGTCTCATTGAAAATAGGCGAGTGTACAGGGTGACCAAAGCATTTCCCTCGTTACAAATATTTAATTTTTTTTATTTAATTTCATTTTTTAACTCAGTACCCTACTAGCAGCATGTGATATGCCATGTGGTAGGGGGTGTAATCCTTCAGCCCAATATTATTTGGTAATTGCCACCTCAATGGGGTGGACAGCAACATCATTGTAAAATTGAATTTCGTGCAGATCAATTGATGAGCATGAATTGAAAACATGAATTGAAAAACTGCTTAGTTACAAGGAACAGATTTTCTAAATAATATAAACTCCAAAAGCTCTTTTTTTCATGTTGTTAGTTCATGGGATGCACCGGCAGATGGTGCTGTGACCGCTAGAATCGAAAATGGTGACGATGCAAAGAAAGCTCAGTGTCTTCTGGTACAGTTTGTCATGATATCAAATCATCCTTCAGTGTTGAGAGCAATTTCAGAAGAAAATTGAGAAAAACGGATTTCTACTCTGTGGAGTATTACCCCAGGTTTTTTACAGTCCTACTCCTTTCAGAAATTGGCGATTTGGTCACATGATACTGGTGGCCATCTTGAAAGTTATCCTACATAGATGCCATTTTCCCTTCTTCGCACTAGTTCCGCTTAATGGCACTCCTTGTAAACCAAAACATTACTTTTACTCCGAAATTTTTTCCTTTTAACTTTAACAGTTTTTTAAAATTACTTTTTGTAATCAGGGATGACTCCAAGTGTATGATCACCCTGGAATGCTATATGAATGTCATCGCAATTTGGCCCAGACAAAGACTCCTTAAAAAGTTTGTTTTGAGAACTCGAAGAAAGCGTTTCATCTGAAAAGCGGTTGAGTGGATCCTCTGAAAAAAATTCCGTTGTTTATTTAAGAAATGCATTCTTTGTTTTGATTGATAGTTGTTGTGCTCGAGCCTGGTAAAGTTAAGCGCAGGGCAGACATCTTTTTTATTTTTCGTTTAAATCTATCGATGCGAATTTGATTTTCCTTTTACTTCAAAAGCAGCAGATGGCCAAAGGAAGGAGCTTTGACTGAATCTTGTTATTTGAACAAGGATATATCCTTCTGGATTGTTTCCGTTTAAAGCTGGGCGACGCGTAACTCGGATATACTTTGTCGGCTGCATGTTTACAACTCCAATCGATAGGAATCGCCAAAAAAAATGCCCTCGTCCACTTCTAGCGCCTTTTGTGCCTAGCTTTGACCTTTTCAAGGATTTACGAATCAGCCTCGAACATTGGCTATTCGAGCGCCAAGCATTTTGGGACACCCTGCATCAATGCGGCACAGCGATCCGTATTTGATACTTTCAAATTTACTTTGCTTAGAAAGTTCCTCCACAAAATTATTCAAGAAAATGTTTTTTTTTGTAAATATCGTAAATATAGTGACTTTAAGTTTGGCTTTTTTAAAGTTATATCCGCAATTTTCGTTGTACTGTGGTCAATGCAGACATTTATATTTAAGCAATTGTAATACTGTATAATTACTAAATAAACAATTATATAATACATGCTAGTTGCAGAGACTAACATCATTTGTTTTGATCAAGTATCAAGTATACGCTACGGTAAAGTTAAGTAAAATGAAGGAATTACAGTGTTTGGGTCAATATATTTTATAGCTCTCATAAAAATAATAAATGGCAAAAAATAAAAATACTGTTTTAATATCATGGGTGTAGTAATCTATTCAGAAACAATTTTTAATCTAAAACGGGGTGTTTAGCTTTGAATATTTGAAAAAATATTTCTATTTCCAGCAATTTTAAATTGTAATTTATAGCAGTTGGAATTTTTGATGTAGTACGTGCTACTATGATACTTTATTATACAATTGTGTTTTCAACAAACCCACGCAACAAACATTTTTCAGCCAATTCTATTCCTTGAGGGCTATAGCGGTAAAATATGAGAGGTTTACTGTACTTCGACATATATTGAAAAGTTAATTGAATTTATACAGGGTGTACACATTGTCTTTCCCACTTTGAAAGCGTCTAGTCTACGCATTGAATCGGTTGAAGGGTCAATTTTAAGCAAAACTAACCGAGTTTTACATCCACGAATGTGTTCACAATGTATATTCGTGAGCCCTTTATTACTTGGTGTCATCTTACCTGAGAGTTGAGAAGTGTTAAAAAATTTAATTTAAAAATTGCATGTTCTGAATTAACTCAGCGAAAACGCCTATTTTCTTGTTTATTCTAATTGTGCCATATTGTTTCACTTTGTCAGCGTTACCATAAAGACAATTTCAGTGGCACACAAACTGTAATCATGCATAGCCTTCAATTAAAATACTCGGTGCATGCATTTTATGAATTAAAAGACTGCGCAGCGCTAGTTGATGTGCGTGAGAATGTTATTTACGCATTAAAATGTTGAGATCTGAAAAGAAGCGCCTTGTAAACAGCTTAGTATAACGATGTAATCGGATCAACCTACAGTTTATATAAATAATCGCTAACATTGACTGCATAATGCATGCCATGCATTGATTGAATTTTGCTGTGCTTAGACCTGCATTGTTGCACTAAAAACTGATAGCATTAAAATGAAAGTTAGCTCCATCTACTTGTTTTTATATAAAAAAATTATCATCCCAAAAATTACACACACTCACTTTATAAGATACATTTGAGATAGGTTGGAAGATCAATTATGTGGGAATTATTATTAAATCACAAGATTTGTATAGAGGGGTAAATGCGTATGACAAATTGGTATGTCGTGAAATTATGACATACATGTACATGTATATTGACTTGGTTACTGAAGGGAGGCACGCTGCCTTTCGTTACGCCTGCAGGTGGCAGCACTTGTGAAAATTAAGCCGCAGAAAATATCCATCAAGCTTCATTGCTTGAAAACTACCTGCATACCATACTTTTTGAGCACATATATTTAATGCTGGAAGGAGCGTTAGCACTTAGAAGAATGTCAAAAATCTCCTTAATTGAGCTGATAAGTACCAAATATGCAAGGCATACTACGTGTAGGCCAATTAACAGCAACGTATTGCATTATCCATGCATTTTTGCGTTTCATTGCACGAACTGCAACACTCGACAATGTTATTTTCAAATCGAGATATAAAAAAATAAAGGAATTAACGTGTACATGTACGTGTTTCTGTCAACCTGAGGTTTTTCGCGGTCCTTGTTCTCTTCAGAAATTGCGCTTAGCAATGATTGGCGATTTGGTCACATGATACCTGTGGCCATCTAGGGCTTCATGTTCACCCGGTAAAGTATATTTAATCTCAGATGAATTAAATGATTTTATCCTGTTTTTTATGTTTGGGGTTACCGTCCTTCTTAATTAAGTGGCCATTAAAAGCCACCAGCTTTGCCTTCGAAGTCCAAGCTTGACCAAGGCCTTTCGCAAATTTCGATCAATCCAGCATCCAGTATCTTTTTTTGTATTGGGTGATCTGCGTTTCTGCGCAACACTGACCTCCCATCGTTAAAACTGACCGGTGGTCAGTCCTTGATTGGCCGCGAACTGATTGCGTTTTTACGAATCGAGTCTTTCGTTTTTATGTTTTTGCATCGAGATGGGATTTGGCGAAAGTGGAAAGTGCCATTTAATATTTCATTGCTAAATGACCACTTGCTTTCGTGCATTGGGAAATGACCAGCAACGGTCCCCTAACAATTCCTGAATGCGTGGCCGCACCGAATAAAGGGAGACTGTAAAAGTTGGTGTAATCGTTGGGGGTGTGCGATTACGAGCGTCGTAAAACGAGGCTTTTCTGGTCACTTAGTGGATACAAAACATCCAATCACCATATTAGCAATGCCACTGATGCCCAAGGACTGCATATTGCCTATACGTGGACCATAGCTTTCTGCTCATAAGTGCACCATATGCACTCTACTTTATAGTACATATCATAACAAGCAGTCGCTTATTACCGGGTGTTTGTGTGTTTTGCCAGATACGTGTTAACAGTCGAATTTGTTCCCCATAAAAATGGCAAATATATTGCCCCCATTGGTTTTCTTTGGCTAATAACATTGATTGCCCTGGTCGGTGCTGGATGATCGTTTAGCCAATAGAACCCCAGGGTGGAGATCGGTCCAAATTCAATTGACAAACCATTTTATGACTTCCTGGGCAGCTTTAGGGAGGTTGATTTGCTAAAATAATTTTTCGAAGCGATTTTATCGTCCATTTCTAAATGATTTATTCATTGTGAAGAGCGTATTAAAGGGATGGGTTTGGTGTTTTGTTCTAGCTCCTTGTTCCATCAACATTGATGTTTTTGAAATGTGTCTTTCATTGCTGCCTTTCGGGTTGCCTCGAGATATTAGGGAGTTGGGGTAGCTCACGAAATACAAGTAGACGAAAGTATCATTTAACGAAATCAATAACACATTTTGTATGATTGTGAAGTGTCGTATGCAAGTGGTGCACCAAACAACTTGTAAACGAAATACTAGGTATGTGGATCCATGTAATGGATATGTTTTAAAATCTATGCTAAGGCGATCTCATCGTCATGTGACTACACCTAGCCAATCAGAATGACTCCTTCGCCAAGCTGGACATTGCGGAGGACTTTTGGGACACCCCTGTAATCGGTAATTTGAGTTTACGGCCGATATCTCGGTCAAATTAATAATTTCGAATGGGGTGCATTTTTCAGGGACGTTTTTTAAGAGTGCCTAGAATATCCTACGAAACAGTTGCATCATACTGTATGTTATACCTAACATTTAAGTTTTGCATTTAAAGAGTTCTGGACATACTGTACTGTAGGTGCCTCTGGTATAAATTTTGAAAGTGGAATTAAAGTTTATGGAACTCACAACGTCAGTGATGTTTCCAGCATGGATGTCATAGTACTTGTGAAAAGCTTCTTGCTTTACTTGAAATGTTAGCGAAATAATTCTGATTAGCGACAATTGCTCGATTATCTTTTAGGAAGTGTTTTATGTCAGTGTGATGACCATCAAATTCGTCACACGAAACATCGCTGGTAATGAATTCTAGAGCCTAATTAGATTAAAATTTAGTGGCAGTTGGGAAGCAATGGACATTAATTTCGTCGCGCGTATATTTGGAAGGAGAAGATTAGTTTCCTGTAGAAATGGATCTAATTAAATAAAATGTTGCCCTCAGAATATTCATATCAGCATGTAACGAAATGAAATCGTCGTATTTCCTAATTAAATTATTTAATTATAAATTCATTAGCGAGCTCCTTCGTAAAAAACTGGCATGGCGTAATTAAACTTGAAAACATATAATGTGTCGCTTTCGAGCGAGGTGTTCGTAAAAGTATTGCAAATTTTGCTTAACATGATCAGTAGCAAGGAGGCATCAAAATAGATCAATACTTGTTTATAAATTGAAAATCAAATTTCAACGGGGAATAGTATTCATTAAGCGACTATAAGTTAATGATGTAAAGTCAGTGCATTAGGAGGTACAGGATTCAGATGTCACAATTAAGTTTTAGGTTTTTTTAGCATATTCAATGTAGGGAACCGATAAGAAGTGGGTTTGTCCTAAAGCTCGTAGGCTAGCAGTGATTGCCTGGAGGTAGGGGCAGCTAAAGTTGACATCGTATGGTTATTTTAGGTTATGTTCGGTTAGGTTAGTCCAGGTAAGACAAGATTAGGTTAGGTTAGGTGACTGACTGGCCCAAAGCTTATTCAAAAATATACATGTGGGGCCATAGACCTTTTAACACCCCTGCAAATAGGTTTGTTTCGACTGCCAGCCTACATGTACAGTATATGCATGTTGATGCAGCATCAAATAAAAAACATGTAAGTTTTATGAGCCAGCCTGCATAAACATGTTGTCTTATTTTATTAACGCATAACTATAGGACAAATATTCTAGCATGATTTGTTTTCCAAAGGATTCGTGACTTTTTCAGATAAGCAATCTAGATATTGTTTTCAATTGCCTTATCTTGCGCATATTAATTACATAGCAAACTTAATTAATGATTAATTAGATGAGCATGTATCGTTCATAGCCTTAAACATATAATGTTTTTCTAATTCCGTTTCAATATTATTTTATCGTAAACGTATGAAAGTGGAGATACACAAGTTAAAGCGATTTGTTGTCTATTCCGGTATCCGATCAGGACCTCCTAATTAAAAATGAATTTGTCAGCAAAGACCTCGCCACGCACAAAAAATGAAATTGGTGTAGTTCGCTTTTTTCGCGGACTTTTATGCGTGGGTGTACGACGTGATAACACGTGCAATTATTGTCTTGTTTGCCGAGCCCAAACTAGACTAATGACTCGCTAGATTAAACCAGACAGGGCAGAATCAATTATTCAACAGGTATCCGTACACGTGCGTGTGCTAATGCTGTTTTAAGAGCCATAAAGCGTGGAGTGAGTGCCTCTTAAACTATGGAAAAGCTGGGATTTTTTCCTGCATTACTCTCGTGTTAGCGGGATTTTGATGGGATGTTGGCAAAAAAATATTAAACGAGCAGTAATCGATACGTAGAATATCCGTAGCTGCGTCTCCATGCCCGTGATTTTCTTACTTTGAATTTGCCGCTGAAAACGTACCTTGGGATTTTTCGCTGAATAGTCACGTGCTGATGTACGTGGTAAGCATGTGTGATTCCAAATGGACGTTCTTTCAAAATGGCGTAAAATTCCAACTGTGCAATTGCATCTCAAATACGACGACCATAACCATTAGCAGATAATTATTATATAAGAATTCCATAAAAACGAAAGTTAAAATTGTATTATTCAAAGAGCTCTCTTAACATTGAAGATGGCGTCTGTCATGATAACTCCATCGGAAATACATGTAGATGTTCTAGGCCATATCCATCGCAAATTGCAACGAAGCTAAAGATCAATGACGCAGTCTGATGCGAGTCAACTATCGCAGTTGAAATATACATTTACAGTAATTGACTTACTGCTTAACGTCAACAGTAAAGGACGAGACCTGCCTTTTTCCTTGGCAACTAACTGAATCAAATACCGGTAATTACCGCCAGGGTAGAAAGCCAAAGTAAAAAAGGCACGGAATGGCGCTGCGACCGCTTAAGACGAGTCACGTGACTGCAGCGATGCGAACTCGAGAGTATTAAATGGCACGGCTCGTTAATCATTCTCTAGATCGTCGCAATTCAAAAAATTCGAGTGGGCTTGTGAGAATTATGAAACAGCAATAAGACCCATTCTCCCTCACACACTCTCGGCTTATGGATGGCTAGATGGGTGGAAATGAAATTATTAGTTCCATTAAAATAAATACGGAAGTTGCCTTCCATTGAACATTTGAAATATGAACCAAGTCTGAAACTCGGGATGAGTGTCGCTACATTTGTCGAGGAGAGAGATGTAATAACCAAAACGGAAATTCGGAAATACGTGTACATCCTTAGTGATATTTCTGCGGTATCTCCATACATGCAATGCATGTTTATTTCTAGAGTTCTTGCTGATTAGTCTTGATTTTATGCATTTGGATCTATTGGTTAATATATGGTCCTTGTTGGTCATAAGGTCTTTATTAGTCATTGCCCAAAATGTTCAGATTTGACTTACAATGTGACTCAAAACGGTGTTACCTCTTCTTTAGGGGCAGCTAAACCAGACGAATCATCGTTAGGTTACTCTAGTTTAGATTGGGTTAAGCTAATCACAACAATTAATAAAATAAAAATAATAAATTCAGTCGTTTAGGCTGTCATTCTTGTACACCCTACACGGGAAATGAAAACTGTACTTTTATGTCCACATGTGTAGCAATGCACATATCGATGTTTTTAACATTCGTTGAATGCTGTACTTGAGTTGTATGTTTAGTTGTATTTATTCAGTGCACCTTTAATTTCGGAAACATTGCTGATTCAAAATAATTTGAATATTTTCGAGACATCATTGGCGTGATTCGTATTCGCGGAAGCATTTCGACGTGTGTTGAATTAATGCGTAAGCAGACGATGTCGTATTTGAACGATACGGGAAAAGAAAACCCATGTCCTCGTAGTACGAAAATTGCTAGATGATTATTACATTTAATTTTGACTGAACAAGATCGTTGAAAATAATTTTAGGAGAGTTTAATGAAAGCCAGTGATGCAGACAAGTTGGCAGACGCTCGTACATAATTTTATAATTAAAATACGAAAATGAAGACAATCTTAAGTACAAAGACAGCTAGTGTTACTTACGTCCATTGCCTAGGCCCTAGGCAAACACAAATATACAGTAATGTCTAATTTTGTCCAACATTGATCACTTTTTATTAAATTTGAAAAATGGGTGCAATGAGGCACATTGAATTGAATGTCCGCTATATGTACATATACATGCAGTTGAAACCCTTCATGATTTTTGATACATATTCCCAAGCTTTCGTTAGATTTACCATTCAGCAGCCAATTTGACGATTTCCAGGTCGACTTTCATATAAGTTCTGATTACCATTAATCCCCAATCATCAAATCGGTTAGGCCTAACTGAAACATGATTCGCCCAACATCCATGTGGTCTTGCGCTCTGATGCAACATTAATAAACTCATTATTCGGCGCAGTTAAGCGTCGCAGCGCAATAATATCGTCTTAATTGATGTGAAAAATGATGAAAGCTAATCAATAATAATTTCGTTATTCATGTACCCAATGTGTGTAGTCATGCTCTAATAAAATTAGATGCATTAAATTAATTAAGGCCAAACCATTAACCCGTACACGCCTGGGTTATATATTCTAAATAAAAAATTGACAACTAAATTTCCGAGCCCCCAGGGAAAGCTTTGATACTTTGCCTTAATTTTCCAACAAAAAAAATTATGGCCGATTTTATCAACCAAATGTTTGGTTGTTGAATGACGATGAACATGAGCATCCGCTGTGCAAACACGAGGCTTATGGACATTTAACCGCATTTTTACAATATTTTTGGATAAAGGCTGTTGTTAAAGTCAGGATTTGTGGCATACTTAATTTACATTTCTAACCCTAACTTACACTATATTTACATGAGTTGCCTTAGCCTGTCATTTGGTGGTGATGGGTTTCAAAAATCCCAGAATCCTCTGCTTCATAAAAAGGTAGCACGGACTTTGCGAGTGTGGTGTGAATTTGCTCAGCTGCTGAGCTTGAAGTAAAAATTATGTAAGGTGGTTTGAGCTTAAAGTCAAATTCACGAATTTAAGTCATGTACAGTGTATACAATGTATCTCCACATCTCATCAACTGGCAATGACAATAATTTTATTTTTGCCGGCATTTGCATGAAAATATAATTCCAATGATTCATATATTTAGTGGCATTGTCAACATATTAAATTGTCTCGCTGAGGGTAAGATGGGTGAAATCCTCCCTATTGTGGTAGTAGTGCATTTGCACTCGGTGTACATGTACATTCACCCATAACTCTTGTTACCAAGTAGCAATACTTCTTGCATTCAATCTAGTGCACATTTTGAACCAAAAAGTCCTTTGATTCCTCTTGACAGAAATGTCAGCATTGCTACTGTACGTACTCGTACAAGCCATCTTTAAGTGAACTTTGCTTTATAATAAGATGAACAACCGAAGCCCCCAATTTTCCAAAGAGCGTGCATGTTCTGATTGGAAGTGACAACGAAATTTGACTTTGAACGGTTTTCAAACATGAAATATGTGTACACACATACACACTAAGTAAACAAATCTAACTTGATTTGAAAGGGCCGCCAATGGATTCCTGAAATGCTTTATGAAGGAAGTTGAATTTGTACCTCATTGAGGTGTTGAATATCCCATGTAGGTGTGGGTTGCCATAGCAGTGTACGTTTTCTTTAGAACATGTTGAACTTGAGTCCCGAATTGTTGCAAAATTACAAGCTGGAAAATGCATGTATCTAATGCAAGTCTCTTTGCTAAGGCTAAGGATAATTTTGTCTGAACGACTTCCTACAGAGGTGTACATACTGTACATGGTCTTGGTGAATTCACCAAGGCTAAACGACATACACTGTATGTACTGTACATGTATTCGATTCTCAATGACGTGAATTATTACCGCCGAAAAGATTTCACGCATTTCGCACGCTTCATTATGCACTTAATTGAAATGGTTTCCCTCCAAATAACACGGAATAGATGGGCAAAGTATGCAAATATTTTGCAAATAATTTATATATATATATAGTATACACGTCGAAATACGTGGTCGAAAATCTGCTGAAAGCGAGGCGCAGGATTATCATGTAAATTAATGCATAAAATGAGGTTAAGCTGCTGCTCGCATTCAGTTCATGCAAATATGAATTTTATGTCATGAAAATCTGGTCCCGTTTAAGTGAAGGATGGTTGCCGAATCGTATCGCGGGGCTCGTTTTATGACTTAATTTCCTGCGAATTGGCTGAATTTTTAAGCCAGGGGCAAATTGAACTAGCGAACCGTTGCAGTTGACAGCCAAACCACAGCGATTTCACTCACATATTTCTAGGTAACGTACTGAATTCTACCATTACGTGCATGTGTACATGTATCTCTTTAATTTTAGCAAAGAAATTCATCAAGTTTTGGGGCGGGGATGCTGGCCAAGTGATGATTTCGCCAGCATTGTGGTTTGAGAAAACACTGATAGAAATGTGTAACAGAATTTTTTATAGAAATGTAAGTTAAAAAGCCCATATTTTGCATTTCTGACTATGTTGGAGCATATTTTGTGCTGTTTTGTGACTTGGTGTGGAAGCGTCTTAAGAGAGGTAATCTGTTCATCTTCAGAAAACTTTACTCGCAGCATCAGCTAAAGTGGGATGTCATCTAATGTGTTTACTTTGCCAGGAAGTGAACATAATTAGAGGCGAAGGTGTCGCTGAGGTCCTATTTGGTTTCCGTGAAAAGCTGACCAATCAGTTTGTGCGGCCCGTGATTTGTTCGCTCTGCAGTTTCTCGTCTTGGGACTTGCTTTTAATATCATAGCTGAAGAATTTGAGCTGCCACCCACTCTCGCTAAATGCCCGCAACATAATGCCATAACGGCTTTTATGGGGTTCTTAACCCGCCTCCTCTCTATATGTGCCATAAGATGAAGCCTGCCTTCATTTGTCCTCAAAATGAAACTGTTCAGCCTTAATGGGGTAGCTCGTAGCGTTATTTCTTCCCTAGATTAAACTTTTTAGCCGGGCAAGCATAGGCGGCCTACTTTAAGCGTCCATCATTAAGATTAATGAATGGATTTTCAGTATCGGCTTATGTTTCATACGTGTAATCATGTTTTTGTTACTTATTTGCTCACCGCTCAAAGTGTGAAAACATGAACTGAGCCACGCTTTTAATCCCCGGATCTTTTTTCTGTTTCGTGTTTGGGGCGAGTGTCCCTTGTTCACACGGTTCACGTGATTATTACTCGATGGATCAGCTACTGAAACTTCCAGACAAAATCCAACATGCGTTTTTTGTTTAGCCATTGATTTACTAAGCTCGTGTCCGTTTCGATTTGAAGCGCCGAAATCTGGCACGAAAATAATGAAACTCGTCTGTCTCTCACTCAGCAGAACAGGCGAAGTAATTGAAAATGAAAACAAATAAAAATATTTGTGTTATTGCGGAATCCAACATGAATGCAACATCGCAGCGCCATTAATGGCAAATTTTGCGCATGTCCAAATGTTGCACTGCCAATAATAATTCTATGCATGCGAAAACGTCAGTTTTGAAAGGAATCCAGCTCGAGTTTTTAAAGCTAGAAATTGCAGACTGAATGAAAGTCATACTGGCCATATCGATCATGCTGGCAAATTTAAGATTGGTCGATAAAGTTTGCCATTAAGATAGCTGATCCTTCATTTCTGATAAAGGCCAACTTTAGTAGCTCCATGGCTAAGGTTAACCGATAAGTTTATCAGCCAGCATTAATTGGTTGCCTAGGTTTTGTATTAAGTAAGGGAGTGTAAATGGGCAAATCCATAATAATTCAAAATTCGCATAATCCATCACGTTTTGTGTTTACGCTTCGAGTATTGCCCTAAGGCCACCAGTTCGGTCTCTCAGTAGTGAATTGCGTTTGGGAGGTAATTTATCGGGGAATTAGTAGCAGATTATGTAAACTCAATTATTCCAAATGACTTCAATTAGCCTGATACCGGAGGAGCGAACAGTAGTTTCATGGCGTAGCAGGTTATTCGTTTTAGTGTTGAAAATCGTGTTCGTTCAGCCTTCCAAACATTGCATGCACGAGATAATAAGTTTAGATACAGTCAGTGTAATGGATTTAATGACGGACGTGTACATTATTAATGGTGGCTAGACTGGTCTGCACTGGCCCTGTACACAGTCACGTTATTTATCCACGACATTACAATTTTGCATGTTTAGGTTCTAGGCCATTGTTTATCTGTACTATGGTTAGGGTTGAAGATGTGATGGTCAACTTATTGACTTATTGGCATCGCGAATATTAGGGATTTGGTCTATCCGAGTTTGCTAAAACCTGATAAGCATATTGATGGTTAAAGCGCGGATATCGTACACTGTAAACCGTAAAAGTACAAATGCAGTTTTTGTGGGGTACAAATGTACATTTGCACCCCATATATCATATACACTGTATGTACCCATAGGGATGAAATGATTTAATATTTGTACCTCAAGGTACAATGTACCCCTAGGAACACATATCAATGGAACACATACATGTATGCGATGAACATATGTACCCATAGGGTGTGTATATAGTTTCAAAACAATTGTACCCTCAAGGTTCAACATTTGTACTTTTTCCGTTTAGAGTGTACGTCCATTTTTGGACATAATTGAGTTAAATCCGTATTCTGAATTCCCATACATGTAGGTCGTGGCAACATGGCATTGTGCAGAAATTTCGAGTGTCATTTCAAATTGGGAAAGAATGTTTTCAAATTGTAGGTGAGCTGGGATTAACACTGCCTGAATTAGTCTGCCTGGGATTACAGTTGGTCCATCATACTTGTAGAGAAACGTTTTCAAGTTTTTGGCTGGAGAAGATGGGTAATTGCGTTGAGGTAGAATGGCCCCCCTGGGCTGCCCATTTCTTTGCATAAATGAAGTGATGATTTCTGGTGCGTAAAAGCATTCTTGTATTTTCTGTCGTGCGATGCTGCGATGTGATAGGAATCAATTTATTTAGGCTCGGTTGTTTCTTGAATTTGATCCACCCTAACCACTACACGAGCCTATCGAGCAAAGTGCAATTTATCTTGATAGCCCTACTACCGCTATCTGAGGATTCGTAGAAATGGATGGTTCGCCATCCCAAGATCCATTGTTGTTGCTTCCGTTTTATAGCGTCTTCAGGAGAGAGGCGAAAAAAATTGAGCAATTCATATCAGAAGAGAAGAAAACCCTATAAGGAAGTAAAAAATACTCTTTTTATCTGCCTGTATATGACCGCAATAGTGTCACCCTGCCAATATCACGCAATTCTACTATTCTCCCCCACAGATGGTGTGATTTTAACATTGGTCATCAGCCTCGTTGCCAATTTCAGGGTTCACTTAACGGCTGGATGCGAAATCCGCATTGCAAATAGACATTGCGAATGGAAAATAATATTGGGGTGGGCCCTGTGTATCATATGCGTTTGGATAGGGCAGTAAACGTTTAATGAAAACAACTTCGTCATTGGATGCCAGCGCTAGTTTTCAGTCCTCCATCTCATGCTTTTTCAGTTTTGTCCCATTGGGAGTTTTCAGTTGGAAAATGCTGATAGGATTCCTCTATTGATGAACACCCATGGGCAACATGTATGACATGAAAAAATTGAAACATCCTATTCGGAATTTATTCAATAACACTATCAGATCTACACATTTCGCACGTGTCGTCATTCAGTGTAATTTACATGAGCACTTCTTGAAACATAACACTGCATTTACAGTATGTTAACATGCAGACTTGGTTTTACCTTAATTTAAATCATGCATGTCACCTGTTTTGCGTACCTTTGCTTGATTTGAGTATTCTTTTGGGGTGGTTCGATCCAAGGCATCCCAAACTAAGCTTAACGTTATGTTTTGGACTCCCTCCCCCATAATACATGAACGCTTTCTTTCGTCGACCAATTTATTCGCTTAATGTCATTATAAAGACTATGGCAATTTATTTAGCGTTGGCTTCAAGTTTGAAAACCCCCATCCATGCAAAGAAGAATGCGAATTATGAGGCTGCCTACACAAACGATACAGGAAATTAGAAACTTCGCCAAATTGCTAGCTTCCTGCATTACTTGCATTATCTTTTGTGCTGGCCCAGGATTCGATCCTTATGATGATCACTGAAATCATCCACTCTCTTAAGTGAGGTACGCTAGATCATGCTATTCAAGAAATTGACTTCGATGGATTTAACTTACATTTACAGTATATTGGTGGATGAGTCCGCCATTGCTTGATCTAGTAGGAATTCAGTGTACCAATGTCTGTTGTTGGCTATCCTACCTGGTAACTTGGGTAAATGGCGATCGCTATGGACTATGTGGCAATTTCATATTGACTGTCAAGATTTTGTGTTTTTTTTAATGTAAAGCTGTTTTGCATACCTTTTTACTATTTGAGTATTTGGGGATCTGAATAGTAGTGGCTTGATTCGAGGCACCTGAAACCAAACAAGTTAAATTCACTGCAAATGGCATGTGAACAGTTTAAACAGCTTGGCATAATTTGAGATGAGTACGTGCCTTCTGTTCCCAGATCAGACGTTATTGCAAACGTGTGGTGAAGACATGTATCTGGTTTAAAAAAACTCACACTACACCCTCAATGTCCGTACTGTTTTCTATGAAACATAGGGTTCTAAGTGTTCTGAAGCATGTCGCCACCTGGTGATGGACTGTTAGGTCATGTAAATGTGTTGCGCATATATGTAGTCAGTGGCTCGGTGTAAGTGAGCTTGATTGAAGGTGAACTGAAGCTGACTTGTGAACATAGTGATGATTCTTAAACATTCTCTGATCACCATGAAGTTTCATCACATTCTGCGCTAGAGGGCACCAGCAGCTGGCCTATTGTTCGATGGTGGGCTCGCTGTCAAGAAGAGTGACAACTATTGTTCTAAGAGAAAATTAACGACGTAAGCCAACTCTGGGCTCATTCATCAGCCAGCAATAATCAATACGTTAACAATTATCCATCTCCCCAGAAATCATTAAAATTATTGATGGATTAGCGCCGATGTTGAAATTGATCGTAATTTTCAATTCCAACATTCTGGGCACCGAGATGCATTTCAGTGGCGATTTCGTTTACGATAATCAATGGGTTTGAGGGAATAGGAGTCGCCTACTTTCGCATCGGCCAAGCCCTCGTTGGTGAGATTGACATATGCTCAATAGTGGACCATCACCGCAAAATTAACATGTCCATTAACCGCACTCCTACCAACGGCTAATTTAATAAACGCGATTAAATTTAGCGACACGTCGTTGGGAAGACGGTCGTGGCCAATGCAACTGGGGGAATCTGCCTGGCGAGGGAATTGACGATGATGTTTAAAGGTAAAGGGTCACCGTTTCTCATTCTGTCTCATTCGCTTTTTTCGGTGTCCAGTATATCACTGACACCTACTGCAGCAGACACGGTTGTTATTCCCACGAGCAATTTAATTAGACACAACTTTGCTAAAGTTGGTTGATGTAATGTAGTTGTTAGGTTGATGTTATACAAGCCTCTAAATCCTCAATGTGCAACTCCCCCCTCCCTGTGGAATGGCATTTCTAATTGCTGCTTAAATATCAGAAATGTTATGGGCCTTGACAGAAATGATAATTTTTGGGTCTAAACTGCAAAAAACATTTCTATCATGGAGCAGATAAGCGCTCTTCCTGAGCTTGGTAAGTTACCTTTCTACTCCCAATATCGAAATTTCTTTCTCACTTTACGAAGATTTTCCCCCAAATGCCAACACCGGCAATGAACGTCTTGTCTGTAGTATCGAAGCAACCGGGCTATCGTCAACATGTACTGCGTAACTTCATTATAATAATTATTCAGCCAGCCAATCAACGTGCTATTAAATTTCAAGCTCCACGTAGTTAACCTACATTCATGGCAGTCAAATGACACCCTGAATCCAGTGCACTTCTAACGCGACCTTATACGAGCTTATTATTAAAATTTCCTATTTCTGGGGATCATTCCCCGCGTACAATATGTGCTAATGAGCGCATTCTCTAGTGTTTAGAGCGCATATGTCTTGTTGGCTATGATTTTGACATCACCGTAATAATCTTACGAAATCCTTTACCCATTCATCCATTCTATGCAATTTGGGACTTATTGAAGCCGTTGTCTTTGACGATCATTCCCAAAACCTGGATTTTAGGTCAAATTTGTAGCACATCCGATGTCAGTTTATGACATGGTGATACCGGAAGCGAACACCAAACCAACACACGCTTATTAGCATAATTTTCAATTTATTTAATACTATTTCTTAAAAATGTTGTCCTTTATTGAAACCAGATATAATTACTGTTAAATATATGAATGGTTGATCTGGTTATATATCCATTTAAATTTGGACGATATATGTTCATTTTCTGCCCCTTAAAGAATGGCAAACTAGCATTGCGTATCTGTTTGCAGTGTTTGCCTATCACCGAAGGTCAAATTTCTAGCACATCAAAAGCTTCTTAGCATAATTTTCAATTTATTTATTACCATTACTTAAAAATGTTGTCCTTCATTAAAAATAGGGCTTAATTACCGTTGAAAATACGAATGGTTGGTCTGGTTATATGTCCGTTAAAATTTGCGCGATACATGTGCATTTTATGCCCCTTAAGACTGGCAAACTAGCATTGCGTATTGTTCGCAGTGTTTGCCTATCACCGAGGAGAAGCAAAATTTTTTTCCGATTTATTAATCATAAACAACCAAGAATAGACAACTTGTGTGGCAATAAGCATTTAAGATATGTTTGCTAGGAAATATATCGACTTTGATATATATATATATGCATAATTCCGGAAAAATATAGTTTGCCTATCAACAATGAATAGCAAAACTAAGTTAAAACTGAGTTACATGCAAAGTACTTAGTGAAAGCAATTTATATTTCGTGGTAGGCTTATCTTTTTTAATTTTTGTTAATGGATACATGTACATGTGGGTGTCGCCTTATCGTAAAAGCTCAGAAAGTGCTGGTCTGTACTATATGGCTTCCAAGGATAAGCACGAGTTCAATGATTTGATACAAATAAATACGTGTCAATGGTCTTGGGATTGGTTTTAAGTTAGTTTAAGCATTAGCACCTTTGTTTTTCGAGTTAATGCCTCACGGCCCCCTCTTAGCCTGAATATCGTGAGTGAAACCTTGCTAGTATCGACTCGCCTCGTAAGATGGCTATAGCCTCAGAGGTAAAAATCTAAGAAAAAGGATTTTCTAAGTGCATGGGATACGTGTTTTTCCATGCAAATGAAACGGGTGATGTGCACCAGGGAGTCATTGATGGAAAACTATGTTGGGTTTATGACATCATTAACAATGACATCGCCGCAGCCCAACGGCAAATGAAAGGAATCCACCTTTTACAGTCTCTTAAGATGCACTTTTATTTGATTCTTATCTGCTTCTTCTTCTCCTATATATCCTCATCTCTCGGTTTCCAATAGATGCGAATAGTGCGAGCAGCTCCTATCATCCCCTTGCTTTTTATCCCTCATAAACTTACCATTCTGCAACATAAAATCTATTTATTCGCACTCTCCTATCTAATAAAAAGAAATATGTTGATGGTAACTGCCCGCAAATTTTATATTACATATGCTATTAGCTTGCTAGAGCTTAAGATTTCTTTCCAAAATTGATAAATTCCAAGTGAAAACGAGCCTTTTTTGAAGACGCTCTTTATTTACTCAAGTCTTCTAAGCCGTGATAAAATTTCCCTAATTACGTACACCTGAGCGACGTAATATTTTAATTTAATCTGTATATCTTTTAATATAATTATAATTTTGAAATTCATGAATATTATTTGAGATCGGAACGAGAGGAATGAGCGGTGGAACAATCTTTAAATGGTGGTGATTATTATAGAAGTATATAGTATTTTTGGGTTTAATATAGTTGTCATTAACCTCTAACACCAATCCAGCATTATATTTAATAGGAAATATTTTCACCATCAGAAATCACTTTACATGAACATTTGTTGTTCAGGGTAGATAAACATCTTTTTGACTCGCCATATATTTCAATCAATATTCTGAAGTCAAATTGGGTTTACTAAACTTACAAGGAGTTAATGACGCCAAAACGTTTTGGCAACTTGAAATAAGCGGTGTAATTCTTAAAATTGTTTTCTAGTAGAAGCCATTCAAAGGCTTTATTGAATAAATGAATTCAATCTTCTAACAGGAAACCTTAATTAATCTTGAAAGTCATCAGCCTCATCATGTTTTTGAGGTACATGTAGATTGCCACATAGTGGTGCCTGTGTCGATTTAATCTCTCAAATTAAAATCCGTATATGTGGATTTAATCGTGACTGTAATTGAAATATAAATCTGAAAATTGAGGTGATAATATCAGCTAATCTTTATTTGATATTTTCATAATTATATTCACATCTGTATATTGATATTGTAATGCAGTTTCACTACTGTATTCCCACATGTAATTAGGTTGAATTTAGGTTCAGTCATCTTTCGTGAAATTTACATGCAAAAGCATCGATTGTGACAAATTCATTAGTGCAGTTGGTTGTGTACAGGAAGTTGGTAAGCAATTGAGCATTTCGTTATCTTTCATAGTCTTTGGCTGGGCGCCAAAACGCTTATATAAAATCATATTGATCTGGCTGGCACAAAGTATTGGAACGAATCACATCATGGCTTCTTGTTTTTCTATTTGATCTTGTTAAATTTGATTTTTATTCCTCTTGCATTTATAAAAACTAGCATGTACATTTTTGTTCTCAAATGTGAATTACAGCACATTTTAATCCAGTACATATTTTCAAAGATGTGTAATACAAGGTAATTGCTATACCGTACTTCTATATGAATATTGCTATAAAATAATGAAAATCTGCTTATAATATCGCAAAAAAGAAGGTTTCTCATTAACCCACATACGCTCTGAATAACAAGAGAAGTGATATGAATATTTATGGCATTTCGCCGTGTGACTCTTGACAAAGTTTACATTTTCCTCGGAGCAAATACGTTGCAGTATAATTTCGATGCTATTGGGAGTGTGCAGCGAAAGGATCGCCATCTAGTGGCAGTCGAGTAAGCTCCCATTAAAGTAGGATACGTTCGTCAAATAACATGGCGAAGTTCGATAAAATCAGGCTCGTGGCTCAATAATAAATACGGAATGCTTTAAATACCAACAAAAAGTATTATTGGGTACCACAGAGTTAGTCAAAACCGTTAAAATAATAATTGGCCTGCATTTACGAGCTTATTTGGGAAAAATGAACAACTTCCCATTGCATGGGAAGTTGTGTTGCAGTGGCGTTGCACACTCCCAATAATTCTGTGTCATGGGCACAAAATACTATATTGTATATATTTACTATATTGTAGGCTTACAAACGGAAGAGTACAAGGTGGTCGCAAAGCCCTACCTTCATTACGAAAATGAATTTTTGAAAAAAAAAATTGTCCCAAGGAACACATTTTGGATAAAGGTAGAAAATCCCAAAAAATGTTTCATGCCATGTCTTTGGTTCACATGGAGTGCCAGCAGGCGGCGCTATATTCGCATCTTTGCTTTCATTTCGATAAAATAATGAAACGATTCACCAAATTGGTCCAATATTCTCAACTATTTAATTTTATTTAAGACAGCGCACTGCGACTATAAGTCGGATATTTATGAGCCTTCCCTCGCTTGTTTTTTAGAGCTGTTCTCATATTTATATGAAGTCGATGGCTTTATCAATTGGTTAGCTAATGTGCTTAACACGTAGAGGTCTTGAAATAAACACGATTAAAGGCATAAATAAGGAAAGAAGAAATTATGCAAATCAGATCAAGAGAGAAGGTTGCATCCGACGCTAAGACGCGGCCAATTTAGGGGTAATTTAAAGCAAATTACAAGGCGTAATAGCACTCAACAATGCCAAAGTGAATCTGAGAGCAGGAAATGCTGGACCGCGTGCCAGCAGTTTCATGCGTAAATAAAATTTGCATAAGTAGATGGTTTTACCGTCGGCAACATAAATTCTTAAGTAGGAAGCTTCTACGTGGATGCTCTGCCTTTGAAAAAGAAGGCAGAAAAAACGTTATTGTTGATGACGTTAATGAAAGTAGCAGGTCTAAAAGTTCAGTGAACTCATTTCAGCCAAGTTTCATTCTTTGGGAGGGAATTAATTAGACCTCAGAAAAACCATAAACATGATATCGTCTTACTAAGATTTATCATGGAACATACATGTATACGTTTGAGAACCCTCTAGAACATTCACAGCCACAGATTGACAAAAGGAAATTAAGCTTAGAGGAATGAAATGTGCTGGTGATACGTTTTCAGTATCCTGTTATACAATAATTATGATTTGGGAAAGAACAACATTACATTTTATGCTCATGTATATATAATCTCAAGTAAAATATTACGATGCATCAAATAAATGATTTTGGGAACTTGGTGTTGGATTTTGGGATTTGGTGAACTGTCATTTTTACATCTCAATCCAAACAGGTGGTCATGTATGGTGGTGGTATTTGTCTTGAATTTGTTAATTCGAATAATAAAAAGCATTATTTGGATTGGAATCCGCAAGGTCCCCATGAAACATTTTTATGTCATAAGAAGAGCATATTCTTGCAACGACCATTACGTTGAAACATCATGAGAATGTAG
>JAQFYZ010001083.1:0-27798 GCA_034695085.1 Cylindroiulus punctatus | reverse complement strand
TTTTGCAAATGTTTTTTGTTGCTGTTACATAAACAATGTAATGTATATATTACAATACAGGTGTGTTTACAAATGTAGGCAATTTAATATAATTGTGAAACACAATTTTCATAGTGTCCCAATACTTTTTTTGTCAACTGTAAGTTATGTACACGTACAGTAAATATCACTTGCCTAGCATTTTAGAACAAGCATAACAGCAATAGTGTCTTCACTCTGCGTTCAAATCACATGTAGTTGCACCAACGTAATCCCATAATCTTTCTTACATGAATTGGGAGGTCAAGGTTACTTGAATAACCAGATCGGGTACACTTTAAGACAAGGTTGTCTCTCCCGCATATAGTAAGGAAGAGTTTCATCCACGTAGACCTGCCTGAAGTTCAACAAGGAAACTAAATAATGGATCTGAGATGAACTCTTATCACCTGCAGCATAAGTTCATGTTTTTCACTGTTCACAATCAGATGCCATTTTATTTCCTATAGTAGGCTATGCACCAAGCTCTCAAACGGACACCAAACCCTACGTGTAGCGAGCTCCAATTGCACCAGGTTATGATATTAAATTAATAGTTGCATCATGTGTCTGGAAATTATTTAACTAATATACAGTACCAACGATCTACAAGCTCAGTAAACGGTCAGAATCGCGCGAAAAACAATTGACTGAGCTTGTGGACCGATGATATCTGCCAGTGGTTGTGAACGATCCTAACAATATTTTGTAACCCGTGAATGAACAGTCAGGGCAATCGAACAGTAGCACGCAGTGAGTAGTTAAAAGGTCACGTGAGATAGCAAAACTATAGGCTTTGTTTGAGTGCACAATTCAAGGTCGCTGATAAGAATCGCACCAAAGAGAGCGTCATGTTTACTGCTTCTGCTCTAGCGAGAGTTTACACTATATTTATCAACACTTTCGAGTCCACCAATGCAATGTGAATTATGTAATATGCCCACATGGCGGATCATAGGGCAGACAAGGGCCCAATCTAAAAACAAATGATGAGTGTGTGTGAATGATGAACGTTTCCACGTCCCTACCTCAAAACCTCAACTCCTCATTTTTAAGAAATATGACCTTGGGCCAACATCCAATAGGCCCTGGTCAACTATTGTGGGACTGATAACAGAAGCCAGATGGGAACATGGTTTTGTGAGACCACAGGGCATGCCATTCGAGCCGAACCAGCTTTGTTGCCAGTTAATGAGGTGTAATTGATATCGGCGTAAGGCTGGAAATAGATAAGGCGCGCAAGCGTGCAAATACGCACGCGCCTAATGTTATTTTGCAGCTTCTGTCTGCTTTGACATTCTACACAATTTCATGAAACAGTTTGACATCTGTGGAATCCCTTTTTGCCCGCAACTCAAAAACTGGACTTACACCGCAATCACTTTCACTCCTTCAATCGGTGGCGATTTTCGCGTGGATGACAGATGGTCACCGTGACCTTTTTCCGTTCGTAAAATGCGAAACAGCAAAACTGGCTATGGCGAACTTGAGCCAGACGGTCACTTGACGACCGCCTAGCAATCAAATTTACGTGAAATACTACGGCGCTGGCGCGTCAATGGAAATCAGAAGAAAAAACACAAACAAGCGAACGCTATCATCGATTTTCGGAGCCAGGCCTCCTACTCACCTCGTCGGCCCTTATCGCCGCTGACCATCGGCGGAAGCGAATTTCGGGCTGGAGCATGACATGCAGGATGCCCAGTGACATTTTTTTTCCCACGGTTTTTAGAACGGATTTTTTTCGCCATTTCTTACCTCTTCCAAAGTGGACACCGTTTGGCGGCATTGGGGCATCTTGCTGACGAACGTCGAGGTAGTGGGCGAGCTGTTATCCTCGCGCGTTTCCTCGACGAACTCCAGCACGCTCATCAGGCCGGGCATGGTTGAAAATTCACCGAAAATATTCCGAAAGCACTCTGGGGCTCATGCGATGAGCTCTGACCGAGAGGTCCGACCCAAGCTCCCTACTCCAGGGACGCCATCCAGGACACGATTACGATCCGAGATCCATGCTCGTCGTTGGGGACATCCAAACAAACCGTAAAATTATTCCGATATTCTCCAGATATAATCCTCCGGAATGTCGAAAGCGAAAAACGGCACCACGCAGACTCTCAACTGTTCCTCCTTGAACGTTCGTCTTAAAATGGCGACCTAGCGCGGGATTCGAATGACGCCAGGGGGCGCTCTGGCGGGGCTCGCTAGCGCCATCTGTACGTGGCGGTGCGAAACTGTACGGTAAAAACGTAGGGCGGCACAAACGATGTTATTGGCTATCTTTGGGGCTTTTTGTTGGAAAGGCGGAGACTATACTAGAGGGCCCTGTTTGGGAAATTTCAACGAGATATTTGGAGCTTGCTGTCTGTGTCAATGTTTGATGCTCGAATATACATGTAAAGATTTAATATCTTTAGCCAGGACCTCCTCCACTTCAAACATGGATACGTTGGAAGAATTAGAAGGAAAGATCAACGAAAATATGAAGTTTATTATTGATGCGGTGAAAGAAGAAAAACAATTGGGAGTCTTCGACGAAGGTATACGGACGAAATACATACATGTACATTACATGTTCATGTCAGACAGGGCCGTCTGGGCCCCAGGGCAAAACAATGCACTATTCTAGGCCCTTCTGGAATGTCCATGGTAGGATATGGAGCCAATAGTACTCATGGGGCTTCTGGGCAGTGCCCAGGCGGCTTTGGAATCAGCCAACATGGGCGTCGATTCTTTCTACATGTACATATACATGTGCATGTACAATACTGTACCGGTACTGCATTTACATATCAATCAGACGTCCTTCCTTGCTAACCCCAAAGCAAGGAAGGGCATATGAATTGCTCGTAGATGTTGTCATAGGCACACAATAGATAGGCCATTTTAATAATTTGATTATCATGTTACAGATGAGGGAAATGAACGCCATTCTGACCTTAAAGCAGCCATGATGGACTGTATTTTGCTGCAAACGAAGGTGCATAAATTTCAACAGGCAGTCACGCATGTCCAAAAAGAGGTAAGTGGAGTGCGCGAGCAAAGGTGAATATTTAATTATAATTATGATAGGCGGTAACTATGCAACCCAACTTACCACCCAAACCAAGACTTCCGCAACTGAGAATCCAGAGGATGCATTGATGGAGCACTTTGAAACGTTAACTGCAGATGTCAAGGACAATTTGACTACACATCATAACTATGTAAACTTATTACATGAATTTGAGAATGGTCCCGGTGTCTCAGAAAATGCTGAATCAGCTGAAAACATCGATGAAGATACCGAGCATTCCATGGTGATGACCCATGAAATGACCATTCCATTGGACCCTATTACTAAGAAACCCGTTGAAGATCCTGTCGTTAACAAAATCTGCAAGCACACGTATGAGCGGGATGCCATTATGCAGCACATTGCTGAACGCAAGAAGCATGCAAGGTGCAGTAACCGAATTATTCATTGCTAATGGGAGTGGCCGATGGACTTTTATTAAGACAATGTTGCATTTATTACAGATGCCCATTTAGTGGATGCGGCAATATGGCACTCTTGAGCCAGGGCATATTAGAAGAAAATGTCGAATTGAAGAAGTTAATAGAGAGGAAAAAACGTGGCGATGCATTGTTTTTCGATTGATTGGATGGTTTGCAAAATTGTAAGTGCAAATTTGCAAAATTTTATTATTGAAGTGTATAAAATAAAGCATTTATGAAATTACCTAGTTGGTCAAGTCGAAACAGAATTCTTAATAGTCCATTGGTAGGAAGTGTTGGGTTGATGGAATCCATATCCCCTACCTCATCGATGGTTTCTTTCATAGATATTGTCAATAATTATTTTCATCATTTTATGTGACCTCAGATGGGTGTAATAAGTATGTGTATATATTAACTTCGATTTTTTCATCATTTGAAATATGATCATAGAAAAGTCCATGTGTACGTGGATCAGCGGTTGACAACACCATTACAAATTTCGGGCTAAGTTTCTATGGAGGTCCTACGTTTGAGCACAACCTAACTATGTCATATGTGATTCAGAATATACATGTAGGTCTTAACTCATTTTTGCAAAAGAAATTGATTTTCAATATCTGTGAACTAGACCATCGACATGTAGGGCTGTGAATTTAATTGAATGGCAGGGAAAACCATAAAATAATTCATTGGTTTGCTATTACCAGACATAGGCTACATTCAGATTTATGCATGCCATGAAATCATTTAAAAAAAAACTTAGAAATTGGTCTATATTGGATTATAACTGACTCACCGCAATTGAGTGACCCTTTTTTCATCATGAAACTACAGAGTACACTACTAGACGATGTGCTCTTTATCTGCAATCACAGCTGGTATGCTTTCTGGAGAACACTAATGTTGTAGAATCTTTCCTTAGTCATGTCAGCGCTGGTCTGCTATCTATCACACTATTGTATGTAGAATAGGTTTGTCCGTTGTCTCAGCATGAGCTGACCACCTATGCTGTATCATCATCGTACTTTGGCTCCCGTTCTTTCAGAGTGGATTTGTTTTGTCACTCTGATCCATTAGTGGTATTGATTTTCTGCTTACTTTTAATTTGGATAGTAGTGTTTATAGGTGGAGCACTGTCACACCTTTGTTTATCCTTCCGGTTGCTTTGGTTTAATCACAGCGTTTTTTCTCTTCAACAATCACCGTCAATCTTTTGTTATTTTGCAACATTACTACTTGTGTTGGTGGCTCCATCAAAGTGATGAGAGTATTGTCACTTTCGGAAATTTATTTCAGATTCACTGTTGCAAGACATTGCAGGATCTATCACTTGTGCATGTGATATCTTGAATATGACTGGATTACATTATTTTATATACCATAGGCCTACTGTACATTTACACATCAACCATCCACAGTAATCCACAAATTACTGTATTAGCAATTATTTTATCTTGCTGAGCCCTTTCAAATTATCACACATCCTCTAACTTCAAGCCAAATTCGAGGGCTTTACAACTTGTAAAATCAGACAGTCATGCATACTTGTACAAACATTTTTAAGTTGTGTTTATGGCCAGTTTTTGGTAATTGATTTGGGAGCTAGCAAGGGGCTAATTAGATTCAAAGACACAATACCTGGTGCTGTGTAAACATGTTAAACACAAAAATGACACATTTTCTGCTGTAAAGTGTTTCATACGATGGCAGTTTTACAGCACTTTTTGCAATTAAAGTGTAATCCATGCATGATGTCATAATAATTGCACATTGATGATACCTTTTGTACTATTAATGTCAAAAATGGCAGAAAAGGTACTATTTTTTTACATAAATGTCAGAAAAGTACCCTTTTTATGCCATTTCTCCACAATTAAGCTTTTCATAAGATGGCAGATTTACTGCACTTTATGCAATTAAAGTACAATCCAAGCATGATGACGTTAGAATTGCACATTAATGGTAGCTTTTCTGCCATTTTTGTAAAAAATAATGGTAGAAAAAGAACCAAAAACAGTAGCATTTTTTGTCATTTTTCTTCAATTAAGTGTTTGGTGCGATGGTACTGTCCGCAATTAAAGTTCAATTTTGAAGGCAGAATAATTGCACGTTAATGGCAGAAAGTACCCTTACCTTAATTACACTTTAATGGTGCCTTTAATGGTACCTTTCTGTAAAAAAAATGGCAGAAAAATACCATTTGTTGACATTAATGGCAGAAAAATACCATTTGTTGACATTAATGGCAGAAAAAGTACCATTTTTTGTCATTTTTCTGCAATTATGTATTTCATAAGACTGTCAGCAACTAAAGTCCAACCATGAATAATTGCACTTTTATGGCAGAAATTACATCACCTTAATTACACTTTAATGATGCCTGTAATGGTATACCTTTTTTGTCATTAATGTAAAAAAATTGCTGAAAAATACCATTTTTTGACATTCTTCTGTGTTTCATAAGCCTATCTGCAGTTAAAGTCCAACCATGAATAATTGCACTTTTATGGCAAAAAAGTGACATCACCTTATGCACTTTGAATGGTGCTTTTCGGTGTACAGTCTTGGCTGGCATGGCCAATATTGTCGGTGGGTCGACAAAATCTAATCTAAAAGGTGGGTTCCAAAAGTTTGAGTCCTTCGTGATGCTCCCCTGCATCCACCGTTCCTGCAGTGGATCTGTTTCCATATTGCTAGAGCTCTCCGCAGCGCCAATGCGCCAAGGCGGATCCGATCGACCCCGTCTTCTCACGCATGCCCACTCCGCAGTCGCCATGCGTTGAGTTCGTCACTTCGGTCCGTCGTCTTTCGTTGGCCAGGTCGCCATGTGTCTCTGCTAGCGTCTCCATCACCCCAAAACCCGAGCATGTACCAGCGCGGGCCCCAAAAAGCCGCCTGCAACGGCACCAGCACCTGCAGCAACGGCGTGGTGGAGGAGTGCTTGAGCAGCGATGGCGACGACTGCAGCAAGAGGCAGCGTCTCTACGACATCTTCGAGATGCCGACCTACCTGCAGTTCAACCGCTACGTGAGGAAAGGCTACAGACCGCTGTCCACCGCCTGGGGGTGCCTGGCCAGCCTCTTTGCCCTCCACAACGAAACTGTCAACATCTTGACCCATGGTAAGTGGACTTGAGCGGTCGCTTTGACAGCAGCTGCTCATTGAGCATCTCATGTTCTTCCACATTTTTGCAGTACCTTTTTGGAGTTAATTTAGTATGTATGGGCTTAGTTTTGGGATTAAGAGTTTGCATATGTGTGATGTAATGTTACCACCTCCTCCCCCTAAAAACATGGCATTCCTGATGATGACTATGGGGTAACTGCTGCAATACCAAATCAATAATTAATAAAAATAGAAAAATTCAATTCATTCGACTTAGGATACCGGAATATATTACCAACCTCCCAACCACATGGCATCAATAATGCTGACTATGGGGTCACTATGAAAATTAGTATAAAATGCAATTCATTCGACTTAGTTCGAATGATAGTCGAGCATACTCGGTTCTGCTCATTGAGCATCTCATGATCTGCAAAATTTATGCAGTTAGGATTAAATTTGGTGTATGGAATTAAGGGTTTGGCATATTTGTGATATATTGCCACCACCCCCTTTCCCCAAGAACACGGTATTCCTGATGCTGACTATGGGGTAACTGTTGAAATTAGAAAAAAAATGCAATTCATTCGACTTAGTACAACACAAAGTCGAATCAAATATGTAAGGGGGTGTTATTTATGGTCAAATTTATTCGACTGTACTGTTATCACAGGGCTCCCCCAGACCTTGAATTTTCAGGGAAATTGGAAAGGTCACTCCAGTTTGGCATCTGTCCAGTCGAACATCTGATTTCGTTCTCGTCTGGAATGAGGTCGATGAAAATTTATCTTCCCACAACATAAAAATTTGTCATTCTCTATCAAATTTTATAAATAGGAATTTCATAGACTGAATTGCCTAATTCGTTTTCTGAAAATATGGCTGCATTTTCGATTGAAAAGTCACCTTCATGAATATGTGAATATGTCAATTCGTAATCAGTCTGAATATTTTTTGTCGAATCTGTCTAGCACAGAATTTTTATTTTGGGGAGCAAGCACCTGACCCCGGGAACCCTGTATTCTTCACCGACATGCTAATTTCAGCAATATGGGTCCTAGAGGACCAACTTCTGATTAGACACATTACTTCATGGAGGTTTCACCATATATAGTTTTGAATTGTCGATAGCCAAAAAAAATCAAATATTATTTTTGTTACTTTTGTCATTTTTCCCTCCATCCACCCGAATCTATGGAACCCAGCAGATAAATTTCAAAAATTGTCATTCCACATGGATGAAATTTATTTTCGCAGACTCCTTCATGAATGATTTATCGTTGATGGGCGCTTGACCCATGCAATGGTCCGTGGAAATGTCCATTCGAAATTCGTTTTATTTTCTCTAAAATTATGCCTTTCCCTGGATCCCTCACCCCCTGGACCTGCCCTTAACATTGGAGACGGAAGTGGGTCCTCGCGCCCCACTGCCCTTCGACAAAGGGAATCATTGGGCACATTAGTCTTTCTCGCAAATGGACTACAACCGATCAATAACTGGCGATAAATATTAAATAGGCGAAAATGCGCGAATAAAAATCAGTATTGATTCGGGGCCGATCTTCCATAAGTGAGCATCTCGTGCCAGGCTCAGGCCTAGGGGGGGACCTAATCACGCCAAAAATCTAAATAATCCCTAACCCACCCCTCACATTCCGAAGCTAAATCCCGGCTCGGATCGATAGCGGCGCAGACATTCGAGAGTCTGAGCGGAAGTGAGGGAGGAAGGGAAAAAGCCACCTGCCCCAAAAAGCGAAAATAGAACAGGCCCTTTGCAATCGTGGAAAAATTCCGCCTTTTGTTCCAGGCATCCTCCTGGAGCATCGGTGGGGCAATCACTCAAAGCTCCGGTGCACGCCTGGTTGCCAATGTCCAGGGGCTGTAAAAAATGTATGGACATGTACATGGAAAGGAGTGGCAAATGGAATTGGGCACCGAAATCCGATACGATCCATTATCTGGACGCCCAATCCATCACGGGCAGCCTTATCTGCGTTTCACACTTGCAGAAAGGCGGGTGTGGTGACTGGTGAGCTATGAGGTGCCAGGCTGCGAATTAGCTATCCTGATTTATTGACTGGCTTGATCGAAGGGCTATGTTTCCTTCACACGTTTACGTTACGTTACGTAGTTTAAGTTGCCTACGGAGGCCCATACGAGTCTCATGCTACTCAGTTTATAAAGTCGACGTGAATGTTTAATAACATAATATCCACTTTATTTAGCATGAGTCTCGTATGGGAAGCACGTACGAGTTTCATGCTATTCAGCAAATAAATTGGAAATGAATGTTAATAACAAAACATCCACTATTTTGCTTGAGATGGGCTTCCGTACGAAACTTTACGACGTAACGTAAACCAGATACGTTGAGAAAATAATGCCATCTAGGGATTATCAGCTTCATGGCATCGACAGCAGTGTCTACCGGCCATGGAAGTCATGGAAAAGTCATGACATGAAATTCAGATCCTTGCAGACATAGAAAAGTCGTCTAATGAAATTCAGGTTGTTGAACACATGAAAATTTCATGAAGTAAAACTCAGGTCATGGAACGAAATGAATTCAGACAGTTGACGACATGGAGAAGTCATGAAATGAAATTAAGGCCCCCAAGGTTTAGGGACGTTCGATAAATGATGGCATCTAGCGACTGTCAGCTTCAAGACATCGACAACAGTTTGTGTACCAGTCATGGAAAAGCCATGAAATGAAATTCAGATTATAAAAGTCATAAGAAGGTCATGAGCTGAAATTCAGGTCCTTGAAGCCGTTGACAAGTCGTCCATGAAAATATGAAATAAAATTCAGGTCATGGTAGCCATGGAAATGCCATGAAATGAAATACAGATACCTGAAGACATGGAGAATTCATGAAAGGAAATTCAGGTCCCGAAGGGTTAGGAACGTAGCTTAGGAGCGAGCGATGATGACATTTTCATCGCCATTAACTTGAAAGATCCATAATTAGATTTTCTTATTGTGATTATGCGCATGAAGATGTAAGGAAATAAATGAAATTATAGCGCAGAATTTGAATTCACTTTATTTTATCAACATCAAATGTGATTATTTCCAAAATGTGTGTTACAAAACGGAAATTGGTTCTGCAACACAGGCTATATGGGAAATTTTTTTTAGAGAGTGTGGAATTAGATCTGACAATTCATTTCGTAACTGTCGTGTTACAGTCAATATCTCATGAAAAATGGTTTTTAATTGGCTTATCTTTGATGGTCAGTCAATCCACTGTAAACCAAAATAACATAAAGGCGATGATCAGTGATACTATTTTATAAGAAAACACATTTAGCACATAGTTCTAGACATTTGACATTGATATTTAATATTGTCAACATTCAAAGGTAAATTGGGATACATATGATAGCGACGGATTTTCAATGTCTGCCCAGTATACTTCGCAACAAGCGTTTAAAATAGACTCAGGTCAGTTACAAATGGGAATCATTACCACGGCTGAATCGATGCAGCTGTCCTGAATCCAGAAGTACAGTTAACCTTTACATCTGTTGATGTTTTCCTTGGAGGCGGAGCTGGTCGTCATGGTGGTTTTCCAATTGACGTTATTTCCCTCATGCACCAACACAAAATTCGATAATGTTGGTTTAATTGATGGTTTGAAAACAGAAATCACAACGTGTATTCTATATATCATCGTGCCAATCAAAAAATAGCATTTAAATATAACTATTCGATGACTATTCAAGTGTGTGTAATATTAATTGCCCATCCTGTGATGTAGAAGGCAATTATGCAAATGTGTCCGCATGCCATGCTATAATTGCACATGCGCGTATGTCCTGTCGACTTTGGTAACCTTGGTGAAATGCGAGCTTTTGAAAACGTACAGACGCCCTTTAAACTTTACTGTCATGTCTTGTAGGACATTGGCATTGAAGCTTAAAGGGTTGCTTTGAAAACAACAGTGTATTTCACTTTCTAATGTTTTTGACGTTTGTACATAACGCCATGACAACTAATTTCTTTTAACCTTTTTGTTTATTTTTTCTGTGCTTTTTATGACAAACCCAACCTAACCTTACCTAAACTATCCTAAAAATACAATTTTTTGATATAGCTGCCCCTACCGACAGGCAATCACTGCTAGCTCCTAGGCTAGCAGTGATTGCCTGGCGATTGGGGCAGCTAAATCGGAAATTACATACATGAGTTTTAGTTAGTTTTTGTTAGGTGATGTTAGGTCAGGTACAAGAAACACAAAGAAACGGTGTCATATGCCAGCAGCGAAATGTTTTCGCCTCCGCCGCTAGAGGGCGCTGATTTGAATTTTGGTTCAGATGCAGTTGGATGCAGTTGGACATTGAACTCAGCACCATCTAGAAACGGAAGGCGAAAACACTTTTTTCAGTATTTTTTTTCCTATGAATTGACACTAACTATTTTTTTCCAAGGTATTCCTCTGGCCTACATCGTTTTCCACGCTTCTGAGCTGCTCCCCTTTGATCAGATCGAAATTCGCTACCTGCCCTACCTACACATCCTGTCGACCATCACCCCATGGCTGGGAAGCTTCATCTACCACTTGTTCATGAATCACAAGCTGGGCGAGGGGCTTTACTACACCCTGCTGAAGGGGGACATGGTCGGCATTTGGATCACTCAGAGTTTTGGTTAGTCGCTCCGTTTCTTCTTCATTTATCACTCGTTTTTCATAAAATCTGGTTGGCCGATTATGGCGCCCATTGTCAGCCCGATTTCTGCATTGAATTTTGCCACAGTTCTTGCAAGGTCTGTTGCCAAAGAACTAGTAAGCGATGTCCCCTTCTCATTCTTTGTGAAATTTGGTTAGCTGATTTTGGTACCCTTTGTCATCGCAAATTCTGTATTGAATTTTGCCACAGTTCTTGCAAGGTCTGTTGCCATTGCACCGAAGGATTAATATTACCTTGGAAGGAAGGCGAAATTCCATTTTATTAACTTTTGGGCAAATACAATTCCAGTCATTAACAATGCATTGGCCACGTTGGCTTTTTGACATAAGCGCTAACTCTGAATTTATAACCTGTGCCCGTTTTTTATTTATAATATTGTACATAGTATTTTCATTCGATACTGGGAAAATCGTAGTGGTCATACAGTAGGTAAAAATCGGCAATTTTGGACATTGGCCCATTTCCTTCCAAGGTACAGAAATGGGGCTGGCTGATTTATGGCCCACAAATTGCGAATTGAATTCTGCCACAGGTCTCGCAAGGCCATTGGACCACAGGACCATGAAGGAAAAGTGTGTTTTCGTTGCAGGTGCCCTTACGACCGTCTATGCCTCGACGTTTTGCCTGCCCACCCCCGCCATGGTCCTCATCTTCGGCATGTATTTTTTCCTGTCGCTCATGTCCCTCTACAAGGCCATGGTGGCCAACAGCCCTCGCGAGCGCAGCCTCAGCTTCCTGTTGCTGCTGGTGCTGCGCACTGGCCTTCTGGTGCTGAGGCTGTCACCCTACGGGGGAGGCAACCCCCACTCTTTCCTCCATGTGATACTCCAGGATCTGATCTCCGTCATCGGCGGGGTCATCGGCGCCCTGCGCATCCCCGAGCTGTGGTTTCCTGGCAGGTTCGACTACCTGGGCAACAGCCACAATATTATGCACGTTCTGGTGGTCACGGCCATCGTCCACATGCACAAGGCGGCCAAGCTCGACCTGCACTGGATGTCCCAGGGGGTCTCCCAGTGCGCCCTGCCCAAGTGAGCTGGGGCACAATGCAGTATTATGGGAAATGGGGTCAGACCGGAAAGGGCTTTCTGCATTTTTATTTCTTTTCGACATTCCAATTGGAACTTCACCTCTACACGCTCAGCACGTGTGTCGGTGAGGCTGTTGGTGATGGTCCCTGTTTTGTGGATTGGTGAGTCCCTCTCT
Organism: Cylindroiulus punctatus; assembly: GCA_034695085.1. Lineage (NCBI taxonomy): Eukaryota > Metazoa > Arthropoda > Diplopoda > Julida > Julidae > Cylindroiulus > Cylindroiulus punctatus. The sequence continues at coordinate 15,293 of JAQFYZ010001083.1, read as the reverse complement.
GAGCGTTGGAAGGTACTTCCGGTTGTGTTCCTCAACGCCTGGCAGTATTTCCATCCAGATAACATGAGGGAACCATGCCTCCAAGTAGTTCTTGTTGGCACTTTCACATTACTTCAGCCATATGCCGCTGCCATCCACATGTACATGTACATGTACATTATGTGGTAATTATTAAGGGACAACTTAAATTCTAGGTTCAAATGTTGCACGCTCATTCCAAAATGTTTTGATGACAGACAACTTTATGAGCTTAGCTCTCATTTTATCCCAATCTAACATATGAATGCATCGCGAATATGTTAACAACTTAGAATAAAGTAACTATTTTTGCGGTATATTTTTTTGGACAAAATACTATCGCCGTATATTTTGACGATTCGGCTCACCAAAGAAAATTATATTTTTTTAATACATTTGTACTGTATGCGTTCAAACGTCTATTTTCATACCCTGCATATTACAGTAAAATTAGTCCAGATAATTATTTTTAATCAATTAACACAGTATACTGCATTGTTTTATAATACGGCTAGCTATACAGCATCTATTTTACGTGGAACATATTAATCGTCGGTGTTTTCATCGACTCATTTTAAGAATGGTGTCAAACAAAACATTTTGTAATGAATGTGCAAACCATTGCAAAATTCTACTATTCTTTTTTTGCGTCCTTTCATTGGCAAATGGCAGTCGCAGGTCAAAGTGTTGTGATGGTGTCCAGACAATTACCACGACAAGGTTCTTGGTTCCCAAACACATTCCTAAAAGATTGAACACCATAAATTTTGCGATTTACAGTGCTGCACAAAAAACATAGATATAGGTATGGATGATATAATAACAATGCGTGGTGTTACAACTCATCTTATTTCATTTCTGTACATGCATTCCATCTCCACTGAATTGCATTACACAAAAAAGCAAAAAAATTCGTGATGGAGAGTATTACGCTATGAAACAAGCATAACATTTTAATAAACAAAAGGCGAACGTAGATTGGGGCGCCAAAAATACCTAGCGTGCTTATATGAAAACATGTTTTCGATTTATCAACGCTTTTAAATTGGAGACATTTACCTCTCCAGATAATTACCCCTCTTCACATAGTTTCATTCAGCATTTCGCATTTATTTCGCTAGCTTTCGATCTTACTTGATGTAGCTGAAGTAACATTCATTAGGTGCAGGTCATCGCCACAATTTGCGGACACCCCTGAAGTCCGATTTGTTTCTAATGGCCGCATATCATTTTAATCAAAGTCTAGCAGCAGGTAATAGATTATAGGTATACCCATGAAGTATTTTAACTACCTAAAGCAGCATTAAGATGGAGGCGAGTAACGTTCTGGCGATTGAAGATGGCGCTGTAGTGCTATTTCACAATATTTACAAAATATTAGAAAAATACTTCTAACAGTGCAGTCCTGGCTTTTCATCACTACAACTACATTTACGTGTAGTTGAAGGAATTAGCTGCCTATGGACACTTATAGACAGCATTTATGGTGCAGTATTAGTGAAACAAAGTAGACAATAGGAAAATGGTGCTAAGTTCTGCAGTTTTTGCTGTCCTGTAATGTGCTATGCAGAGGCTTATTTTTCCTTTAAAAAAATCGTCAACAGCATCCATGGTACAATATATCTTTGGCAATTTTTGAAGAAAAGTCTGATAAAACTAGTCATTAATTTATGTCACGAAGGATTTTTTCCATTAGTTTCAAAAAAAGTTTCGACTATGGCGTTCCCATCAGAAAACAGTGATGATTGTTGGGCTGCTTCAAAAATGTAGTACATGTACATAGGTGATCTGCGAAAACACAGGGTGCTATTGATGCTGCAGCATTAGGCCCATACCTAAAATATGTCCATTCCTAAAATACGCCCAGACATTCCATCAGGGGTGGACCCATAATGGAATACCTTAACATACATTGTAGGGGCATGAAACATTCCCCACGCCTGCTGACCCTGTCTCTTACAATGCTAATCATTACCTCCAATGGGAATTTGGGATTCATGGACTGAATGTGTTAATGACGAATGCATAAGGAATGGCCAACCCCAATAATCTGGCCTACAGGGGTTTAAAGGTCGAATTTTGAAGGGTTTGAAAAGTCAAATTTCCAGTGAGAACAGTACAGTGAGAAAGTGCACCCACAACAAACTTTTCTGTATTGCTGCTACAATTTTGATATGCGCTGCTTACTGTTTGCAAATTCTTAAACAGAAATAAGCTTACATGTAGGTCGCACTGGTCCCTGCAAATTTTACCATTCATTGTACCTTTTATTTTATTCATATATATAAAAGTGGCCAGTGGCATACCCAGGAGAAATGTTGGAAAAATAACTGCTTTTTCCCAAAAAAAATTCTAGATTAGGGTGAAGGGGGGCACGGCCCCACCCACGGTACCCTATTTACATATATTTTATTTATATAGGCCCTATTTGTGCTGCAGCATCAGGCCCAATTTGGTGTTAATCCGTCACTAGGAGGGATTACCCTTTCCATACCTTGGACGTCATTTATGCAGATCCCCTAACGTCGTGCAAATCTCACCATTCGAAAAGCAATCTCAATATTCTAATTTAGGTCCAGTTGTATCGAAACCTTTCAATACAGAAACTCAGAAAGCTAATTTGATATTCTGCTTATACAAGTGCAGAATTAATCCTATTTTAAAATCAGCTGATCAATTTGACGTCATGACAGGGAGAAATAATTATAGGTGAAATATTTCGTTTCATGCTTATGTGCAAGAAAAGTAAAAACCCAACGAAATTAGCGAAAATTAATTTAAAAAATATATTAATTATTTCAACTGTTGCTTGAGTGCATAGCTTTTTCACAATTGAGTAGAAGATTGAAGCCCGCCTTAGTGATTCGTTGAGTTTTGCTTGTGGAATGCCGAAGTATGCAAGAAATTGCATGATGAGTATACAACGAAGACATGGAAATGATTGCCAAATTCAAAAAACACTTCTCTTCCAGCCACTTTCCACATGTATTTATATCTATTAAAGTACGGGATGGGATTCTGAGAATCATCCACTCCGGAATGTTTTTTCCCTGGCTTTTTAATAGCCTTCTATTATGCAATATATCTTTTTAAGATGAAATCTTTATTAGTGGATATAAATTTTCATTATATCTTAGCAATATATACATGTTCATTCAGAATCTATACTGAAGGGACTCTACAACTGAGTCCAGTTTACGACCGTATAGAAAAAGTGCTCAAAATCCATCATTTACACCGAACACGGAGAGTAATAATTTTATGCAATAAGATATTGCTAACGTCGTACACTTAACACTGATGCGGGTTATGGTCGTGTTTACACTCCATGTTGATGGTGATAAACTCGAGAATCCAGTACTTAAACAGCTACCATAACCGGGCTCAGAGGTTTATCAGTTATACTCTGGACGAGAGGTGTTTATCCTATCCTTCAAGTTTGCCCAATATTTCGAAACAATATGTCCAAAAAATATATATATTTCGGAATATATGAAATAAACAATTTTGAGAGTTCTTCTACTTTTATCCAAAATGTGTTCCTAATACAGGTATGTGTAGTTTTACTAAGTTATTTTTTAATGACAGTATAAGACTTTTCTGATCATGTGCTTTCAATCAAATGTTCAAGAAAATTTAATATCATAATGCTGAAGGCAAGTTTTAATCAAATTTGTTAACTGCATTTTCCTTATTGCAGTGAAATACTAATGCCTCTCATCGAAAGTATAGCTGTTCAATTTCGACCGTTATATGTACAGTATTTAATTATTATAATGGGCTTCACGCTTTCAATGTGAGGGTGGCCGAGGTTGTTTCATCACAAGGTTTGCTTCAGCATAAACATACATGTCTGATATTTTTTATCTAGCCTGACAATTTCGAATTTACTCAAATTAAAAACATCCTGCGGGGATCCCTTGCAGAGCACGTTCGTTATTTTTAATGAAAGCGAAAGTTCCAACTAGTGTGATTTATCTGAAAAATGGTACATTTGTCGAAATGCATAATGTATACCTTGTGGTGCACCCATGCGGCATCTCATGCATTACAAAGTGCTTTTTCGCTGGGCTCATAGTGTACCATATGTATCTATGTATATTTTATATTTTTGGCTTTTCCCCTCTGTAATAATTAGGTAATGAAAATTATCATACTTTACGAATTCTTTACATTTTGATGCTAAGTAAATTTAGTCGCATTTCAAAAGGTCGTTTTGATGGTTTCAAAGACAGTGAAACCATGGTGAATACATTATTTGGTGTGCATGATAGGAGTCAATAACCCAAGTTGTTCACTGAATTTATTGAGGCTGACAGTTGGATACATTATTTATACACCTAAATGTCCTATGTACATATCGGTTCATTTAATGGCAAATTACTTACACCGAAACATAAAATAAGAGTGTTTGCTTGTTAAAATTATGTCTAAACCGGCCATAACTTACATCCTACATTGTATCTCTGTTTTGGAAACTGATATACCTGTATGAAATGTTTTATTCACTATTTGATTCATCTCATTCACGCTGCGTCCCATCTAAACGACCTTATTCTATTTCTGCTTTAATAGTAAAGTCTAGTTTATTTTATCTTAAGAATCCAAAGCTAATTCGGAGAACAGAATTTATTGTCTCACATTACAACAAAAGAACGCATTAATGAGGGATTTAATTGATGTCAACTTGTATAAACGGAGGGTACAATTCCAATTGGTCTTTTTCTTATCGAAACACAAATTATAATGCAATAAAATATATTTATATAAGCACTTTATATTCGTCGAGGGTGCTTATTATTAAGTAGTAGTGTATATTTTTTATTGACTGTTTCTGTTCACATTGTTTATACATGTACGGTGATCATAAACTCCTGACATCATTACAATAGTTACTTAAAAAAAACTGTACATTCACTTCGGCATTTTGCATAGGAAATTGTTGGCGCCTAAATATTTAAAATTTGAAATGTCCTAGGTGGCAGCACTAGAGGCATCAGTACGGCGCTCTTGCAGACAGCCAAATCAGGGAAAAAAATTCCCAACGTCCAAAATTAAATTAAATACTTTGACGGTCAAGTTCAATTCATTATTATTCTCATGTTTGACGCGGAATTAAAGAACTTTGAGTGAAATCAAATATAATGCTTGTAAGCGCTTGAAAACTGAGTATTTTTGCTTGAGTTCGGCAGCTGATTTGCAGGGGTAAACAAAGGCGGGACCTCACTTGAACGCTCGACAGTGATTGGTCGATTCAAACAGGATCGGCGGCTAGAACCTTGGTTGTTGTTCAGTGCAAAAGTGGAGCTGCAACGGACTGTCTGTGTGTAAGTTTGAAGTTATTTCCACCTTATCAATTATCCCTCTATTAATTTGTGTGTTAGTGCTTCACTTATCCATTCCTTGTTGCTACGTTAGCTTACAATCAATTATAATTCCAAGAACTAGCACGATGCAGTTGTATACAGTGTGCATGTACATGGTCATTGTGACTCGTTCAAGCCAAACTTTGCGACCTGGTCCATGCCCAAAATTCTTAACTGATACTTCATGTTATCGTGTGTTTAATTCAGTATTGGCTTCATCCGATCGGTTTGCCCCAACTTGCACCTGGATTTTGCCCCAACTTGGCCAAGGATTTTACCTTCCCAAGTTTCCCTAAGGCATGGAAAACTACGTTAAAATAGAGAAAATTGGAGAGGGTAAGTCTGCAAATATTGGAAAATCCCAGTTTTCCGTACAAGCGTCTAACATGAGATCCGTTTGTTTAGGGACGTATGGCGTGGTTTATAAAGGCCGTCATACGAAAACCCATAAGATAGTGGCTCTCAAGAAAATTCGTCTGGAAAGTGAGGAAGAGGGCGTACCATCAACTGCCATCCGAGAAATATCTTTGCTGAAGGAACTGCATCACCCCAACATCGTCTGGTACTGCAAGCCTTCATCTTGCACCCCTAGCACTCAACTTGTAGCTTTACTTATACCATTTTCTGTATGTAGCCTGGAAGATGTGCTGCTCCAAGAAAACAAACTGTATTTGGTTTTCGAGTTTCTGTCCATGGACTTAAAGAAGTACATTGACTCGATTCCTGGTGGTCAGCTGCTGGATAAGACACTCGTCAAAGTAAGATCGGGTTTTGAGGTTTTGAGCTGCATTTGAATCCTTGTTTAATTAACATGTTGTTGGTATTTCAGAGCTATCTTTATCAAATCATCGAAGGGATTCTGTATTGCCATCAGCGCCGGGTTCTGCATCGGGACTTGAAGCCTCAAAATCTTCTGATTGATAAGGGTGGGCGAATAAAAATTGCGGACTTTGGCTTGGCCAGGGCATTCGGCATTCCAGTGAGGGTGTACACACATGAGGTACAGGGAATAGATGTTTATCGGTAGTTCCAGCAATATTTATTCAGAGTTCCCACAGGACCTGGGAAAGTCAGGGGAAGTTTGAAAATGTCTCACAAAATCAGAGAATTTTCGAACTCTTTATATAATCATCTACTAAATTCTTCATTTTACAAATAATTTCTGCTATTTTATCGAAACCTGAAAACAACCTGGTCTAGTTTTTAATCAATATTCGGCTATGGGTTCCTAAATTATTAAAAATGTTCTGTTTTCCATGAAAACAGGAGCTAAAACATGTCATTTGAGATCTATTTTTGTCAAAGGAATTTCGCCTATGGCGTTTCATTCATTATTAATATTTTTGAAAACATCCCAAGAGAAGGTAACCTAAAAAGCTTGCCAACAATTATTCCTTGCCTGTTAATATTTCTGAAAGTTGAACGAAAAATACACTTAAAATCTAAATTGGTCTCTAAGGGTTGGTTCTTTTCACTTAATATTGGCCGATGGAGAAATCCTAGAGGTCAGGGGAAAATACAACTTGAAACGTGGAAAAGTCGAGGGATTTTATTTTATCAAAGCTGTGGGAACTCTGTTTATTTTTCTTGATTTTAATAAAACAGAAGTAATTGATTAATGTTTCCAGGTTGTTACCCTTTGGTACCGAGCCCCCGAGGTGTTGCTCGGATCACACCGCTATTCTACACCTATTGACATTTGGAGTATTGCTTGTATTTTTGTGGAGATGATTACTAAGCGGCCGTTATTTCACGGCGATTCGGAAATCGACCAGTTATTTCGTATATTCAGGTGAATATGGGATATTTATCCTTTGGTTCTCATTTATGGTTATGCTGACATGTTATTATTCTCTTGTTTAGAACACTTGGAACACCGACAGAAGAGTCATGGCCAGGGGTGTCGCAAATGCCTGATTATAAGCCAACGTTTCCCAGCTGGAAATCCAATAACCTAGGCAATTCTGTAAAAAATCTTGGAAAAGTTGGACTAGAACTCTTACAGGTGAATTTAATCTGATAGTCACCTATAAATCTTATTTATAACTGTATATTGGAAAAATGCGAACTGTATTTAGTTTGTTTGTAAGTTAACATATTTTTATTCATCTATCGTCATTTTGCAGCGAATGTTGGTCTACGACCCGGCACACCGAATCTCAGCACAAGAAACCTTGGCGCACCCTTACTTTAGTGATTTGGACAAATCTATACTTCCAACATCCAAATAATTTTTTTGTCCTCAACTTTCAGATGCTTATTTAACTTCTTTTTTTCATGCTCCTTTAAAAAATCCTTACTGTATTGCAATTGTTTGACCTTCAAAGGGTTATGGTTTGTACAGCTACATTACGCGACTTTAATCTCACTTTGTATAGTCTTCATCTGTGAGAGTAAAGAAACCAATTTATTTTCCTGACCTTCAACTTTTTATATTACGCCAGATTTTATAGAAACTGACCCGATATAGGAATAAATGACCACCGTAAACTATTTTTCAATGTGATTTTTTTATCAGCTTTTGCACAGATTTGCTCTTTTCAAAGTAGATAAGACGAATCTGCACTCAAGGTAAGACCTGTACTGTAAATGTTGATAGGGTTGCTGGATCAGGTTTTTAGTTTTATCTGAAGAGAATCTGCGTGTAAAATGCAAAATTGCTTGGCTTGGAAGCACATGCGTAGATCTTCAGTCATTGAAATCGTATCCAAATCATGTACTTGTAGCTGCTGCACATACAGAAGTTTCATGTACAGTAGAACCTGTCTAAGTCAATATTGTAGGGACCGGGCATCACGTATCGGTTTAGACAGGTCATTGACTTAGGCAGGGACATTAATCAAGCATGGGGACGAGCTCGGGACTGGCCGCTGATATTAGGTTATGGAGGTTATAAGTTGACAGGTTCTACTGTATATTGAATTAGTACACATTATATACAGTACATGTGTGTGCCCTTTAGTTTATTTTACAGCATTTTCGATTTACCGATCAGTGTTTCAAGCATGAAAGTACTTGTAAAAAATACAAATAACGAAGAAATTGTTTTCACGTGCTTTTCACAACTTATACATGTATCCTTGTACCTGATACAACTACATTTTATATGCATTCATATCTGCCCCATACTACATGCTAACTGCAATTGGCCTCTTTTAGCAATTCATTTTTGATCCACAATTGCTTTCTCAAATAGTAACTTTTTTTGCTAAAATTTGGGAATATAAGTGTCTTTCTTGTTTAAATTCACGACTAGAAAACACGACGATAAAATTAATTTTCACTCGTGGCACGTAATAAGCCTTTAGGTCGAGATTTTAAATAGGTTCATGTAGAATTTTCAAACCGATTACAAATTTTAAATTGAATTAAACTGAAAATTAATTATCAAGCAATACAAATAGTCACGTGGGTTTATGAATTTTATTGTCTTGCACCCTTTGGTTACAGTACTACACTATTGTGCCTTTTACATACAGCTAAATACTGATGCATGGTTTCTCAAATAGGAAAGCAACTCCAGATTTTTATATATTTTTTGTTAAAATTCGCGACTATGAAACACGACGATAAAATTAATTTTCACTCGTGGCACTTACTAAGACTTCAGGTCGAGATTTTAGATAGGTTCATGTAGAACTTTCAAATCGATTAAAATTTTTTAATTGAATTAAATTGAAAATTTATTATCAAGCAATACAAATAGTCACGTGGGTTTATGAATTTTATTGTCTTGCACCCTTCGGGTACAGTACTACACTATTTGTGCTTTTTACATACAGCTACAGTAAATACTGATGCATGGTTTCTCAAATAGGAAAGCAACTCAAGATTTTTATATACATGTACATTGTATTTTTTTTCTAAAATTCGCGACTATTAAACACGACGATAAACGACGATCCAACAGTACCCATATCTCAAAAAGAAATGACATTTTAACAAAATCAGCTCATAATAAATAAGCATCATCATCAAATAAGTATCTCGAGTATTTGTAAGCTCAACTTGCCCCAGAAACGGTTTATCAAAAAGATAAACAAATCAGAATTTCTGTATTTTTTTGCTAAAATTAATTTAAACACATGGCACTAAACCATTTTATTTTCTGTTTGAATTTTTACGCTACAGTTCCAACAAGCAACCATATTTTTTGTTAATCTATCAACAAAAAGAATTAAATGTTATCAAAACCACAGAAAACTGCGTTTAATTGGGAAATTTACTTGTAGAGACTTGTACTTCTTCTATCAAAGCTACTGTGTATTTTTTGTCAAGCAAAATTTGGCCTATATTCAAATTTCGTAAAATTCCTTTCGCTTATAACGGGTAAAATAAAGGGCTTGTTCCATGAAACCGGTTTGTCCATTCCATTTTTGTAAAGCGAGCCATGGATAGAAAAAATGCTATTGTCCACCCATTTCAAATTCCTGACTGTCCTGTACAGGTTTCGCATGCCTGGTTTTCCTTTATCCTGTTTGAAATTGCCCTCACGGTGACGTCAAACATCACGTGATATCCGGAGCGCTCCCATTGGCCCGATTTACGCCCCGCCCACCTCTACGTCTTTTTCCCCCCACTACGCTTTTTCGTTGTTGGATAAAAGGAAGCGTTGCTTTTTCTTTCTTGTGTTTCGTCCTTTGCGCGTTGGTCGTTAGTCATATCATCTCTTCCACATTCAACTAAACAGTAAAAATGGTGAAGGCGAAGAAGGCCCCTAAAGCTGCCGTGCCCGTAAGTAACTACTGTATTTCATTAGGGTTTTAATTTCGTTTGGTCATTTAAAATGGCAAGCCTGGCTCAGCTTTAAAAAGGCGTTGTGCTTTTAGGCCTATATTGGTGGCGTGCGTGCACCACGTGGTTGTGACAAAAAACCAAAAATAACGCTATATCGAACCTTAATAATTCGCTAAATTAACTACTGAACTGTTTGCCCCGGTAAGGTTGATCAGTTGGCGGTTTCCGTTAAATTTAATTGCGTCTTGAAAGCAGATTTTGCCGTGCCAGCAGTTAGCGCGAACAATAAACCCTCATGGCGTTACTTCTGGTAGGCCTAACCGGCTTTTTTTTAAAACTAAGTGTTGGGGGTTAATGTATAGTAAACTGATTCGATTACCTTTCGAGGCTGTTTTATTACTGTCCGTGGAATTTCTTAGGCGAAAAGTCATGTTCCAAATTAAGAATGATACGACCACGTTTTGGCGGCCATCTTTCACCAGTGTGCTTGGCCACCATGATGCTATTTTTCAAAATTGTTTTCATTGACGTTTGAGAATGTCAGTCGAAGCCTAAATATGTCCGGTGTTGGTATTCAAGCTTCAATAAACTGTCCTAAAAATTCAACTGGTCCACCGACCCGTTAGAAATGTGTAGTTACGCCATCCACGTGGTGGTGTGAATTGTGCACTAATTTGTGAATGTCTTTGTTTTGTAACAGGCAAGCAAAAAGACAGAAGAAGAATTAAAAAAGAAAATAGAAGAGGAGGAAGATGACGAGGATGACGTTGAAGAAGACGATAATGATGGTAAATACGAATCTTATCTTGCATGTCCTTTGTTTAGTGCTTCTTAATTGATAACAATTTCCCACTAATGCAATGCATAAGATATAAATGTTGTACCGTTAGCGCCAAATTTTGGTATTGCTGTGGAAAGTGGTATCAATTAGCCAATTATTTTGAACATGAGACCACGTGGCATACCCTGCATGGTGGCAAACCAGTCCTAAAATTCGTAAAAATTGACTGAGTACCGCAATGTTATACCGCTCTAGGTTTATTCTGCTTTGCACAATTCTTAAGAAATGAGCCCTCAAAATTTCTTGCTAAAACATTTCTCTTTGGGATATAAAGCAAAGCCATGGGAATCATCGTTTTATCCGCAAATTTCAACGGTAGACACAATTTTGTGTACCTTATGTCTTCTGATATAGGATATAATGCGCCTACTCGGTTAATTGTTTTGTATATTGTTAGTCTGTCATTTTTGGCAGTTAAAATTAATGAGCTTAAAATTTCAGATGATGACGATGACGACGATGATGATGATAATGAAGTAGCTGCTGCAGACGATGATGATGGTAAGTTTGGTGGAATGTTGCTTGCTCCCAGGTTGGTTTAACGAGATTTTTGTGGTTTGGAGCTTACTGTTATGTTCTTGTAGATGACGATGACGACGATGATGATGAGGAGGAAGATGACGACGACGACGATGATGATGGTATGATTTCTATGTTCTATTGATGTTAACGTTGTTATGTCTTTGTTCCCTTGCTCATTGGAATATCATTGTGCAGATGATGACGAGGATGATGATGAAGATGCTGGACAGACAGCCACCAAAAAAGATGTAAGCAAATGGATATTATTATTTAAACCTTGATTTTGAAGAAGTTCAATCTCATGGTTTCTGTTTCCCTATAGAAAAAAGCAGCTAACAAAGATGGCAAAGCTGCACAAGCACAAAAGGGCGCTGAAAAGAGGAAAGCTGATGATGATGGCAGCATCACAAAAAAGCTAAAAACCGACTCTAGTAAGTGACTTACATATATATTAGACATGTCTGCTTTCAGTAACTTGAAATGTCAAGACTCAAGGTGATTTCATACGAAAAAAAAATTAACATAATGACTGGTCATGCTGTAGCTATTGTAGTCCACATTTAATGGAAGAATGCAAAAATATTTAGAGGGTGCTCATCACCCATGTCCACCATGGGAACATTTTGGAAACATATTTTCGGCTTGTAATAATCATTCAAGCCGTTAAATTTATTTACCTCTTAGAATGAGATGGTTGATTGCAAGGTAAACAGTATCAGTCAGAACTGTTTTTCTAGCTTGGAATTATGATCAGAATTTTCATGTGGTGGACATGGCTTTCAACAAAGTGTAACTTTGAGTGAAACACAAGTTATTGATGGTAGTTTAATCGGTATTTAGAAAGATTACTACTATTAATTTGCTGTTTTTCTGTCTAGAAAAACTCACCCCAGAAGACTTGAGTAAGTAACGGTGTCTCAGTTAGGGGCATTCAGGGGCAAAGCATTAATTTCCTTTAGCGCCATGACTTTTTGTTTTGTTTTAACTTTTTTTAATGAAATTCCATTATATTTCCTATAATGTACGTCCTCTTTGTATTTCTGCCTGTGCAAAAATAATAAATGTACAGAGTGATAAGAGACAAAATTGTATGCGTTCATTGTTTAGGAGAAAGGAGTTTAAAGTCATTGTTCTTGACTAACTTGCCTGAGGGTGTAACTGAAGAAGAAGTCGCGTCACTATCTGCCGATATTACGTTAGTGAAGATTCTGCCGAAAAGGGGCGACACTCAGTAAGTTGTTTTGGTGCTTGAAGTGAGGTTGTGCTTTTCAATTGTGCTGTTGGAAATTTTGGCTGTTAATAGCATGGCTTACTAATTGTGATTGGTGCACGCGAAAATGTGTTACAAATTTACTACACTATGAAACACTGGAAACTTGCGTCAAGGTGCGAGTAACACTTCCCTGGTATAACAAAAATTCCTTATCCTACACACACAAGACTGTCAAAGACAAAACGCCGAACTACACGCGAGTAGCTAACACGTTTAGAACTGCTAGATTGCCTTATTTGCCGAGTGATTTTGGTTTGAACATGGACCTAGGCTTTAATCGAATTGCCTACCTGCCATTTTAGAAATGCATTTGTGGAATTTGAAAATGAAAAGCAAGCAGAGAAGAACCACGAACAGCTCCAAAACAAGATGTTGAATGGCAACAAAATTGGTGTGGATTTCACTGGCAGCAAACGTCAGACCAATGTCTCCCACATGAAAACACTGCGCTTGACTGGTCTAGCAGATAGCACCAACCAGGCTGACTTAATCAGGGCGTTTTCCTTGTGCACTGGTGGACGCTTGATTCCTGCCAACTTGCAGCCCATGTAAGACATTTTTGTTTTTAATTTTGTTTTTGTTTCTTTATTTCCTATTAATTGTCTTACACATGAAATTTCTGCAATTGCATTTCCAGACAAGGCTTTGTTGATTTTGAGTCTCACGAAGATGCCCAGAAACAGTTCGATGAGCTTAAGGACACCCTAGAAATCAAGGGCTCAAAAGTCACCATGGAGTTTGCTCCGCCACAAAGGACTAACAGGCCTGGTTAGTATTTCGCACAGAATTTTGAATGCTTTGGAATTGTCAGGCCTCTTACAGAGGCCTGGAAGGTCTGGGAAGAGAAACATGATCAGGGATTTTGCCGATAGAACGTACAAACAGTTGAACAATTAGTACTATTGTGCGTGCTTGTCTGCACATCCAATTTTGTAAGATCATGGGAATATGTAGGAGGCCTGTACGTGGACAATGTGATGCAGGGATGTATAACAACTGTGTAACAATTGCCTTTTTCAGATGGTGGAAACTTCCGAGGTGGAAACAAGCCTTTCTGGGGTGGTGGTAGAGGCGACGGTGGCCGAGGTGGTGGCGGCGGCAGAGGTGGCTTCCGTGGGGGTCGTGGCGGCGGTGGATTCACTCCCAGAGGTCGTGGCGGTGGCGATTTCCGTGGTGGACGAGGGAGGGGAGGAGGAGGCGGTGGTGGTCGATTTTTCCGTGGAAAGTCCAACGGAAACTTTTAAGCTATTCTCTGATCATCGCGTGTAATCATCTATTGAGGGCTCTTTTTAAAGAAATCTGTATGTAGCGCATCGGCGTCTTTACGAAGAATAGGAATCATCCATTTTTTATTTCTTCAATGTTCATTTGTTTCTCTCCCATGTGCAGTTGAAATGCGCAACCCCAAATTCACTCTGGTCTGTTTTACTGTCATGCATTACCCCTTGTTTTGAATTTATACTTGGGAATTTATAAGAATGTGTAGTGCCTACTTTGCTGGGCACAATGCCACGGATTTCACTGACATTACAGCACATTCCTTGTCATAATGTATGTGGTTATTTCATGAATTTGAAATGCTGCGCGCGGAGGTTTTATTAAGTGCACTGCAGAACAATAAATTGAGAACATCGTCAGCAGTTAGATGTGGAAGTTAAAACCTTGTCTGCCTATCAGTAATTCGATTGTCCCTTTCGCTCGTGAAAGTACTGGCTTACACTGGTAAGTAATGCTGGAGCTCATAACTGGATTGTGGTATCACTGACTCGTATTAATTTGGACATTTGTGATAGTGGGAAACTTGGGCAAATTTTTTGATGTGTATCAACGAACTGGTCCTTTGAAAACTAGTTTTGGAACAGTACAGGTTGTACTACCACGAGCCTTTGATTTTGATTTTGATTTGATTTTGATTTGTAGCGGAACCCTTTTATACGGGTACTCACTAGGAGTCGCTACTGTACATGAAGAAACATACGGTCAAGTTACACCATCATACACTGACAGTACTTATCTGGTGTATACCATCTGAACCTGCCAGGGTCTGATGGAGTACATCTGGCGAAACATCTGAAATCTGCCCGATACTTGATCACTGCAGTCTGATGGAGTACATAGTCAGTGCATCAGTGGTATCTGCATTCAATTGCACGAACCCTGGCAGAATAGAGCGAAGATTGCCTGGCAAACCCAGTTACGGTGTCTGCCCCAGTGCGAGCAATGCCTGTTGCTTTTTCAACCTATGCCAATGCCCAAGCAAGCATTTCGCAGCTGTTGTTGCTCTTTCTTTGCTATCTTCCTCACCCGACAGCCCCAGCCAGGCTTCTACCGGCATAGATTCCATACCATGTCTGTATTGGCTGAGGGCAGGGCACACACACAATACATGAGGGACGTCCTCCCGCTCACCATCGCATAGGTCACATGATGCCTTCACATCCCTAAATTTTGAAATACGCTTATTTGTTGCAAGGGAGCCAGCTCTAGCTTGAAACAGTAATGCACTGGAATGTGTGTTATCAAAAATTGATTCCCT
>JAQFYZ010001082.1:0-27799 GCA_034695085.1 Cylindroiulus punctatus | reverse complement strand
TAATTGTGTCCATGTACATTTCGACATTTTTGGGGTTATCTATGCAAATATTCTATAAAAATGGATAATTTTTGGTGGACATTCATCCAATGTGAGCCTGATTATGTTATTCTTGTTTCATTTATGTTGCGCTAATGGTACTTGAATACATTTAGTTTTTCTGGTGAACTTATAATTCTGTCCAGCACTGTACGTAGATACCTAGCTTTTCTAGAATATCTTAGAGTAAAGAAGTAATTTCTTACGAAAGTTACGTTTTATGCACTGAAGCGTTACTTGGTTTAATTTCGAATTTGCACTTGAAACTAATAGTTTTTCTATGATTTTTTTGCTTTCTGTATTAGGTTATCGTTTTAACCACTCTAATTTTTTTCAAATACTCCAAATTAATTTTAAAATATAGGCCAATTTTATTTTCACAATGTAAGGTCCTTATCTGTTTAGCTTTTTTTCTAAAAATGATGTTCATAAAGGTGACTAGCATAGCAGAAACCCATTCTGATTCAACTTGAACCAAAATTTCATTTCTGGCTCACTTTTTGACTTTCCAGCTTTTAAAATTTGAAAATAAGTTTAAAAACATGCAAGGCGGTATGTATGCCTATGTTAAGGAAGTGGACTCATATTCACAGCATCTTCGCGCAAAATGCATAATAATTATGCCATGAAATAACGTCATAGTGACATATTTTATAAAAATCTTCAAATTTTACTTTCAGCGTTGTATCTTCGTGCATGGTTATTTTAATTTTCAAGTTAATAAAGTACAATAACAAAGCTGTTGGAGATGGTGGGTGGAGGTAACAAATATCCTCAGAAAAGTAAGTTTAGGATAAATTATTGTATTAATGATTAGAAAATCGAAAAAAAGTTTACTGAGAAACCGAACACTTCATAAAACTTTAAAGTTTGATATAGTTCAGAGAAACATAAATTATAAATTTTATGAAGTTGGCAAGTTATAAAAAGTGAGCTAACAATGCAATGTTGATAAAATGTAGAGCCAGATAGGGCTTTCACTACATTACTATTGTGAATAAATTTTCCTCCCAGTTTGCTTTTCATTTCTCTAGTTATTTACGCCAAAACAATGGGTTTTATATCATCGCTGACAGTAAATTGGTTGGCCCACGGTGTAAAAAATAAAATGACGGAAATTTGTTGCCTTACAATATGCGTTACATGGAGGCAACATACATGTATTTAGTAAATCGCATTAGCTGGATATCGATGGAACATGCATTGAATATCCCGAGCTCTGCATTCCCAATAATTTATGTCAAAAACTGCAAATATGGGCTTACCAAATTGTCACCCCATCAGCATGGCATGCTTTCACCCAGCAGGAGGGGTAAGCCAACTTATTATTGTTTCAATGCTCCAATGAATTTCGTCGCTGGAATGGTGCTCTGAATTCTAGCTGGAAAAAACTTTGATTCGCCATACAATTGCTTGTGTGATCCGATTCAATTTAAAATTGCAGACCAAACGTATATGGGGTTGCGCCAACGTATAAAAAGCAAGGTTACGCAGGGGTTAATTGTGTTAAAGCGCTTTACTTTACATTGATACACATATGTAGGTAAGATTTGAAGGGATAATGGTCGCTCCGAGGAATATGGGGAGAAAAACGTCGAGCATGTGACGAAGCGTTTTCTTCACCCTAAGTCTACCTGATCATTACTACTCTATAGGCTGTATATATACATTCTTAACGTGGTTGCGATAACACGTCGCAATCACTAAGAACTGCAAAAAAGGGAATCAAGGGAGGCGGCCTGGGGTCTCATTTAGTTCCCACACTGCCGACTATGCAGGCGGACACATCGTACATAGGCCAATAGTCCATATGAGATATGGCTGCCTATAGAAAAAATATTTGAGGAATTTATTGCATGGGACTTACATGTAGCAACGATGTGACGCTATCTTTGGGGCCTTAAATTGTGTGCCCTAGCATGGCGAAACCTTTCTATAACCACCACCTGTATGTCTTCTACTATGAGTTCTCATAAGACTACTAGGACCTATCACACACTGCAGAAATGCAGCAGAATTATAGACAGGCGTTGTGTCAATTAATGGAGACATTTCACAGACTTGGCAATATAATAAAGTCATATTCAAGTCACGTTTCCAGAAGGATTGATGCTATATTGAGGGTAAAATCATCAGATTAATAAGAAAATGTATATGAGAGAAATGTTTTCACAGTGCCAACTGTAAGCAAGCGTTCATGCAATTAATGATTTCCACAAGAGGATTTAATGTTCATTTTCACCACCAAAAGTTTGTCCGTGGTTTATCGCTGGGATAAAACGTCCAAAAAGTCAATTTTTTGGTGGACGTACCAAATGTACAGCCCCTTAGTACATGTACATGTACGTTAAAAGAGTTAGCAGTGAAATGACGAAGGAGATGCTAAAAAATGCAATGGAAGTTTATTCTTCACAAACAGTCCTGTCAAGTCCTGCCGCGATTGAATGCATGTTAAACTCGGTGAGGTCCCGAATTTGATCGTAATTATATGTTTCTCATCTAACTGGTAGCTCTCAAGTAGTACTCCCAAGTAAATCCGTTAGTGCAAGGGATAATTTCCAAACCACCTGCACATGGTATGAACACAGGTAGTTCATCTATTCTGTATACATGTATCTACAGGTGAATTTTTTTTTCTTAAGGAATGGTATGGGAGGGGTCACAGGGGTGGGTAACAGGAAACATTGGCCTTTACCTAATGTATTACTTGTAAAATGTGAAATGAATTGGAAACATTCATAGAACATTGGCCACATAAACATCTACTTCAGTGATGTTCCTGCACGTACTTTTTATGTCCTGTGTACAGTGTACTTGTTGTATTGTTTCATATGGTCCCTTCGAAATACTGTGTATTTACGTGTATGAACTTTTTTGGGCTTGACATAATAACATACTAAGAGCTGAGAAACTGTCACACGATTTGTCCGTTGAAGCACTGACTAGGGGCAATTTGTTGACCCATGGAAGAGCATACAGTTTTCTGGGAATAACTGGCCAGTGATGATTAAAAAAAGATATCGAATGTACCAAATTAAGTGCCCTGTACATTTTCAGTAATCCAACAGTTTTGATTGTTCTTAGAAATGGCAGTATGTTCTAAATAAGCCTGAACTGCCATGAATTAACCTCATTTTTCCACCAAATTTTACAAGATTTTGTAAATGTGGTGATTTGATGTTGATCGCCATCTATTTGATTCGTTAAATTTTAGAACAAAGGTAAAATTGAACAACCTGAACTGTATTAGATAGTAATGTTATATTTATCTTTTTCTGAGTTCCGTGGCATAAGCCAATAATTAATAATTTAGTTATAATGGCATTTTCCCCTATATGGCAACATGAAGATGTACCAGTCAATAAGGACATTCATTTTCCCCCCAAACTCCCTACTTTTTCTATGCACTGTAAATTGCTTTGGGATAATACCCTGGACATGCATTTAGTTGGCCGTAAAACAAATTTCCGTTTGTTTTACATGTACATGTAAAGTCTTTTGACTTAATTTGAGTAGGGTTCGACCAGCCATGGGTTGGGTTCCACTACAGCGTCATGCATACAGTACATGGGGATGACAATCGATTATGAAGTGCCATTGTAGACATTGTTTGATCGAGCAATGTGGGCAAAGGTCAAACGGCTGCCGATTTCATTGCGTGAGTCTCCTAGCTTTCCGTCATTTCCACCAACCTTACGTCAGCTTCCTCAATTTTTTAATTGTCATTTTGGTTTTGTGCGCAGCCACTTGCTTGCACTAAACCACTTCATCCTCGGGCAGCATCCTGCGGAGCTTTCCCACGACCCCAACAGGGACGAGGTCAACCCCCTCTTTAGATGCTGATGTGCAGGATCTGTTTGGGACGAACTGATGGCCACGCAGCCCTTTAGCTCCAACTACACGCATGTATACCGCAGGGCAGTGCAGGGATAGAACCTCAGGCTCTGACCCTGCGGTATTATTATTTTTTTTTTAGATAAACGGTTTTTTTAACTAAAAACCTAACTGTTGATTCGGGTCAAGGTGAATTCCCACGATGCTTCTGGTCTCTGCAGAAGTGGGGGAAAGGCCATCAAAATTTCCAGTTTTTTCGTCGTCACTTGGAGCTACTGAACTATATTTATGAATCCATTAACCTGATGAATTTTTCTAATTGCATTCTGATCGGTTGCTGCTACTTAATTCTGAAGTGCGTAATGTGTGTCTGCTAGAAGTAGTCGGCTATAGATTGTGGGGCAATGAAAAACAGCACCTATCAAGTGGTTTGGTTTTTTCATCGTCTTTATGTTGTCATAAACCTGGTTTTACATCGCATTCCCACGGAGGAACGTGCGACTTTCCTGATTTTATGTGCTTTACCTGGCATTCTCTCCTGTGAAGCAGTAACCATCAAAATTCATTGGTAATTGAGTCAACGTTATGCAAAAATGCGTTTGAAACTTCTGCTGGCATGTTAAGAGTGAAAGCAGTTTTGGTTTGCAAGTTTTGCCGGTTAAACAGTATTCAGTAACTGCATAGGTAGGCGAATTCATGCATCCAGTCAGGTGCACAATGCAGAATCATCACTGTCGGAAAAGATCTTGTCAGTGGGGACACTGACAGGGACATCTCCTACCTGTATGTATTTGCTCCTGCAAGTTGAGGAACCATATTTGGGTGAGTGAGATGGTCAGCTTACTAAAACAGATCACACAGAGTGCCTGGCCGTCTGGGAAACCTGGACAGGTCATGGAGATGGATAGACCTGGAAAAGTTATGGAAATAGGTCTGAAAGAAATTAGTGTGTGTGTGGGGCGGCAAATGTATTGCCATGCAACAAACATGAAATTCATTCAACTTGGTACCTAAAGAATATATAGTCGTATATGTAAGTCCCAAATTTAACTTGTCATATTGTAGACTTGTGTAAATTCAAGCAGCCTCTGTTGTAACGAGCTGTTATAATGTAACATACATGTACATGTAGGCACTTAAAACATCATGTGAAACTAGCGTGAGCTGGGGAATTCCTATAAAGTGATTAACTAATGTCTTTTTAATCATTGGTATATTGGTCTAGAAATTCGCCATAATTTGTCTGGAAACCCTGTCAGGGAACCAGACACCCTGAACAAAGTTGGCCTTCTGGAAATGAAGATATTGTTCAGCTCATGCTACTGGTCATTGAGATATTGGATACATAGGAATACATACATTGAATACTATATACATGTAGTTCATTTTCTATTAGTAAATGCTGATGCAGTTCTTTTCAAATCGAAGTCCACGGGCGTGTTTGGGGAAAACTGGCCACATTGCGTAATATTTTACACTCGACTAACTTCCACATTTAATTTCTCCAGATGACAACCGTGTGAGACAAATCGCCTCGAAATCAAAGCGTGCAAGCAGTTTTTTTTTGCTGGGTGTTGAGCGTTTCTTGATTTGTATTATGGCAAAGAAAGGAAATAAAAGGACAGATTTGGTGTGAAATCGTGGACAAAACTATGCGGAAAGTCATGTACGAGCTACAGGTGTGCGTGTTCCCGTGCATGAAATTTCAAATCCTGGCTATGGTTTGAATACGGACCTACTACAGTAGCTCTTGTTCTTCAGTTTCTTTTGATTCAAACGAAAAGTTTGAGGAATGCGTAGCCAGCGCCGAAATGCTTAATCAGCTAACCAAAAGCGTACATGCGCTCAATCGAATGCATGTCTTTTAAATTGAAGAACAGGTACAATTTGGCCCAATGCTTAATTTCAAAGAATTCTATTGTGCTTCAGGCATCCTAATTGTATTGTCAGCGAACGAAGAATTGCTGAAGGCATGCTCGTTCCTATAGTCTGGAAATGATTGCATTTTTTCTACATGCACTAAATATGAGAAAAATAAATCGTGCGTTTCAAATTAAAACTGTTCATAAATTTGCGATTAGGGCCGAATTTCATAAAATAATATGCGAGTAGTTGATGAATCTGATGAAAAGCTGTGATGAGTGTAGGTTTCTATGTTTCTTATAGCATTCCGGTTATACGAATCATTCCATGTCCCATGACATGAAAACCTTAACTTTACCTCACATTTAATGTACCTCAGACGCATCAACTCCTCACTCTTCATTCTTTTATGAAACAGGGCTCTGCTTTAAAAAAAAACGCGAAATTGTTTCACGTTTTACAAGTGAAATTGATAAATGAGCACAATCGTCCAGTGGACGTTTCATTGCTTAGCAAAGGTTTGTAACGTGAAATAAATAATTTAAATATGCATTGTCATTACTAAAGTGTGCATTTTCACGTTACAAATTAACAGTGTCTATTTAGCTGATTGACATTTAGAATTTTCAAAATATAGGGCCCCAGATGCCCTAATTTCACATCATGAACACAATGTTAAAGAACCTCCAGATTTTAATTGAATAATCACTTCAGTCGCATCCTTCCATGGACAGAAATCAAATGTGCAGCCACAAATTCAGTGCACCAGTTATTTCAATGTTATTTTGTTGTTTTCTTGCGAATCAGTCACTCTTGGTTCGAGCGCATTTTCCTTGCATTCGTTGTGTTGATTCGGGAGAAATTCCACCAAAGAATTTGTCGAAGTTCAGCAGAAAAGGTGATTTTGATTGCCCTGAGGAATGCCTGACATGCGCTATTTGGAGGGCCTGTGCCCTAGCTTCTCTCATTACTTTAATTGGCCATAAATTCCGCTAGTTTTATTTTCTGGAACTGGAAGTAATCGAGGTTGGCTCGAAGCTCGTTAAGCAAGGTGGTTTGGAGATGTCCATTACAACGCACTTACTTCCCCGTGGAGTGCAACGAGATGATAATGATTGCAAATAAATTGGGGAGGGTTATCTGCTTCGACCTGCTGATATGCGCTGGCCTTAATTAGCATATCGAAGTTGAAACGGTGGTTAATCATAGAAATAATGGTGAATTAAAGCGTGAAAAGACGTAGGATGCCGAATGGTCGTGGAAAGATGCATGGATGACGGCAGGGTGAGGAGTGGGGGGCGTGTGGGAAACACAATTGTCGTGAAGGTTGAGTTAGTAGGCATTATCTCCCACGCATGCAAAAAAGAAAGCCTTGCCTTGCTTTGCTCTGTTTGGGATTTCATAACCTGCGATGCTTAAGAAAGTGAACAAAATGGATTTGGAAGCAAAGAGTTCAGCTCGACGAATGGCTGTTGGGGCTCGAAGGCTGCTCAAACAGGAGTTTGTGGGACGTCCCGTGTCGATGGGGAAGTAACTCTATTCCCAGAGCTGAACGAACGTGAGAACGTCGTTCACCAGCAGAATACAATGTAATTATTGCTGCTTCAGTGCTCCTGGTGAGAACAGGCAGCGATTGGGGGTGGGACATACACCTTTTAAGACTGCTTATTAATTGGGCTTCCACCGCTTGGTTAACTCTTTTAATCCAACTATTGGTTAAAAGAATCCTGGAGGTCTGGCTGAAAAAGGCACTAGCTGCTTAGTGGCGTAATTACAAACTTGTAATTCGTGAAAGAAATCGAGCAATTTTTGTTTTCTTCACGCAAAACTTCACATTGTTTGACATGCAGTCATTTGTCATGTCTGTGAAACTGAGCAGTTCACAGGGCCCAATTTGGTAAAAATGAGGTGCGAGGAGTTGATGAATCTGAGGGATTGACGTGAGTTGTTGAGGTTTATATGACTCGATTAGCATGGTTCATTTTTTACGAAATTGGGCCCTGGTCTGATTGGGGCACTTGCGTGTACATGAACTTTCATACACTTTTTCCATCCGTGCCACAAAATGATACCTTGAACTATTTTAAGGTTGTATCACGAACTCATGTGGGCGCGATTTCTGCAGAAATGTTTTTGACAATTCTGCAGTATTCTGAATTGACAAGATCTAATGGCAGTGCCTTACATCTTCATACGTGTGTGTGCATATTGATGCAGAAATTGAGCAAAACATTGGCAAAGCCATTTTGGAGAAAATCGCCATAAAAAGAATGTTTTTACGCAATTTTCTTACAAAGTTAATGTGATGCTTTGAAGCTTTATTCAGGGCTTGAACATACTGTAAATACTATAAGTATATAACCACGGCATGTTGTTTTACTATTCATGTGAAATTTCAGGAAAATCGAGTTGAGACTGTAGTGATGATATGTCGTGTAGTTATTGACAAAAAAACAAATGTAAGCGTAGTTGAAGGTTTTTCGTCCCATAGTTTTACACAATGTTTTATAAAACAGTAATGATGGCGACATCATCGAGGAGATGTCATAATACTTGAACGTCCCCTAATCTACAGTGTACATGTATAAAGTACTGAAATGATGATGATGTGCTAAACTGTGCTCCATGAATGCCTACTTGTATGTTTGACATTATTTTTTTCTTTTTTTTTCGTTTTAGGGCGATTACGGATGCTCATTGGGGGATAACAGTTACGAGAGAGAGGCCAACGCTTGGGCAACGGGCTTACCGCCTTATCAACAAACACATTCTCAAAATCCAGTTCCTTCAAACACCCCATCAGCTGCCTCCTCACCACACTGTGACAATGCCTCCAATTACTATATGCAGGTATGCATGAGTGTTCTTGGATGCATGCAGGGTCCCATATTTAGCAAATTAACCTCCGTTGCTTAGGCTGTCGTTAAATGCTACACTCTGTCGAGTAAATCTCCACGGGGCACTAATTAAAAATTTATTCGCGAGAGAAAGGTGTTTTTCAGAAACGTGCTCAGTGCCACGTGCTTGCTAATAACATAATACCTCTTGTCATTTCAACCATGTCATGTCGTTGACTGTTGACATGGGCTTGCTGTAGTTTGTTATTATGGCTTATCGTCGAGTTGACGACGAATTTCGTTTGCCAATCAGCAAAATTCAACATGAGAGATGTCATCAATAACAACATATGCTTAGGATCCCAGTCATCATACCCGATATCAAATTTCAATAGGCTGATCTCAGCAGTTATGGTTGACATCTTCAAAACACAGGCAGCAAGTAAAGCTTCCCAAAAAATCGAAATTTTATTTCATGTTACAGTGATGACACACTCTAATATGTAAATAGGCGCAACATGCCTTTATCCGTTTCTCTTTATTTGTTGTTCAAAAATATTGTATTGTACTGTAGCCCTAAATAATTTTTATATGACTAGGTCCTCAGTAAGCTGCCTAAGACCTCTGATAATATGGTGCCTGCTTTATATTAACCTGTATAAATTGTAATGTAACCACCATTTTTATTTGAGTTTTTCTTCCAAATATTTGCAGGTTAAATTCCTCACTATTGAGCCGTATCAAATTATGAATGCGTTTTTGCCTAAGAAAGCCATTAAATCTGTTTTGTAACCCATTTTGAGTTGGATTGCATATTAATGATGTTGGCATGCCTTTCTGTGTTCTAGGGCACACCAGGTCCTGCAACTCCGAGCATGTCCGAATTGAGCCAGTCACCATTGGGAGGCAGCGCACACTTGCATCCAAACGGACACATCCAACGCTACAATAGTGAGAATAATCCGGTGGATTTGTCCAGCCCTCATCGCTCTGGAGAAGGTCCGCTGCATCTTAGGGATCGCCCACCTCCTGGCTATAAGCCACATAACGGCCTCAACGTCAACATTCCAGACCACCAAGGTAAGGAAGTATGTTCACGAGTGAAACGAAGGAGAGGATTTTCGATAATCTCTTTCAATCACAAAATGAACAACATAATTTGCTGCTCCATGCAAACAGGCTGCAGTGTTTCAAAGATTCTATTAAACCCATCCATATAAAACCACTTCCTTTTACTGCAATGCTTTGGAAATTTGATGCCAGCTGCTCACTCCCAGCACTCTTATATTTTTATCGCGAGTGTAGCACACTCTTAGTTGCCTTCATCCTTAGTCCCTTCATCATTTTCAACCAGTTTATTTGGTTTTATTGAATTTCAAAGTGGAGGATCTCTACGTCAGCTGTTGCCCATCGGCCCTTTTTCTCACGAGGTGTATTCCACTTTCAAACGGTGACGAGTACAGGTTGTCACTCCATTATGGCTGTTTGTTCCCACTATTTAGAACATTATCATTGTTCTAGATAACACAGTTTGACCCGTGCTGACCTATTACTCACCAGGAAATGATATGGGACATATTTGAATATTTTGTCGATTAACGTTTTTTAACTTCACGCGTTATTATTTTAATGCTCTATAAATTTATTTGATGGTAGTGTTTTTCATTTCGTCAACTAGAAATGTGTTGTGGTTGTCAAAATTCAAAACTTCGATAAGCATTGCTGCCAGCCCTGGGCAAGAATAAATCAGCAAATTGATGCAAATGGCACTTTACCACCGCAAACATTTTGGATTTATCTGAACGGTCAGTTTGTGTAAAAAGCTGGAATATTCATTTAAAAACACATCCAAAAATTGTTATTCTCTCCGTGGTTTGACTGGTAATTTTCATATTCCTCGTTTCATAATGTTAGATGTGGTGGGTGTTATTAATTTGAAAAGGGGAATAAATTGATTGTCTGTTTTTGCAGTGCTGCATTGGCAGAGTATACATATTAATAAGTTATCAGGTTCCATTGGATTTTTCCTATTCCGAGTCCGGGGCTGGGAAAACAACAGGTGCAAGGGATTGAATGAGTCACAGGCCCTGTACCGCGGATAAAGCCGTGAGGATGTACAGGCGTGGGAAAATTCGGATCTCCACAGGTGTGGGAAGATAATTAATGGCAAACAAAATCAAGATAGTGTGCGCACCCTCCTTCTATCCGTTTTCTTTCTCTCCACTGCTATGCTCAATGCAAATGGCAACATAATGGAGCGAGAAGAGTCAGCAGGAAAAGCAATGGCTAGCTCTGCTGCTTCGGCGTATTGCTGGATACCGTCAAAGTACACAGCCTGAGTATCAGTGCTTACTCTGCTTTGCCCTCGTCTGTTGGTTCCTTGAAGTGCGGCACGCCGGGTTGTTCTTCATTTCTGGATTTGGCACCGTGGCCATGTTTCTTTTGCATTGTGCGATGCTCCGGGGCTCTCGGTGGACGCCATGACACTGTCCTCGGCAGCTGCTGCTCCGAATCTTCTTGGCCAATAATGTTGCTTTTGGACAGTGGCACTCTTTTCCGAAGTGAGCGTGATTCGGGCTGCTAGATTTCCCACACTTTCCATGTATCGCACTTTCTGCTTTTAACGCCATGACACATCCACAGTCCGAATTCTCACAGCCATTTGAGGATATTTCGCCACCCTTTCTGGATTCTGGCCTCCATTTGGCTCCTCCTCCACCACCACCTCTTCTTCCCGTTACTGTCATTAATGCTGCTTCTTTGGCTACTACTTACACATCTGGACCTATCGGTAAGCACTTCATTCCAGTCTGCTTGATACCGCTTGCACTCTGCGGAACTGGCCTCTTATTCCTTTTGAAGGAAGGTGGACTTCAGCTGGAAATTCACCTTCTTGTAAATTGTAACCGGTGTCGAGATTCCCATCGCTTGGGAACCTTTTCTAGGCATTGGCCGTGCACCATGGTGAGCCCAGAGACTAGGTGGGGGCCTCTGCAGGCAGCACAGCAAGAGCGGATTCCCAATTTCAGTTGTGTTGAAATCGACCAGTGACGGTAACGCTGTATTGACAAAATCTGATTAAGAGACTGTTTATTGTGAAATAGGGCAGTGTTAACCAGTGGGGATAATCAGCCAGACCCAGTAGCTGAGTAGCTGTTTGGAGATGATTTGATTCCTGAGTAATGTTTTAGTGTATTACTTGTCTGATCTAATAAGGTGCATTGTCGTAAAAAAGACTGCGAGTTCTAGCAGATAATACACGAAAAACCTGTGATAATCAGGCCACTTACTATTGAAGACAAGTCGTTCAGTATGTTGCCTCTGCAGTTTGAATCGTTGTGCAAGTGAATTGCCATGGACATATTCCAAACTGATTTCTTGTAGGCCTGTGTGTTTAGCAATTACTGTTAGCAGTACTCTAAACAATATTCCTTACATTTTTGCTTTCCTACTGGATCATAAATCTGTAGTTAAATATGTAAGGCTTTATTCGAGATAAGATAACACCTTATTTTATTTTGTGTTGTCAATATTGGGCGAGCACAGAATCTCGAAGTATTGCCGAAGGCGTTGCTTTCAATAGTGCTTCCAGTTTTGATATCAAACCTGTTAAAAACTTAATACAAGCCACACAATTCTGGTATGAAAAAGTAAACGTGTATGTCAGGATAATTCAATACTCGATCAAAATACCCTATGCATGATTTATTGATTCGCGTCATTGCATTGTCCATAATTTACATACAGTAGATACATGTATCTTGCTGCAGTAATGTGTTTGTTTGATTTTGTTACTAATTGTCGTTGATGTGACCTGTCTATTATGCATCGATGTGTTTGCTTTAATAAGTTATTTAAATTTTACAGCCGAGCTTCCTTGGCCACCCCCCTATGGCAACATTAGCGCTCACCTGTCAGGTCAGATTCTAAAATTACGCTCGTATATTACTCTTTGTAATTATAAATTCTTGCCAAATCGACCAGTGTAAATTGACAAGTCTTCATTCGCTGTATAATTATTTGGAACAGATGCATGTGTGGTGACGCTTTGGTGGCATGGGGTCGGTCGGTCATTGTGTGCTTTTGCCAAGGGTTACATTTTCCGATTTTGCCTTTAATCTTGCCAAATATGCTTTTTGAGAAAGTGGGCTTGTATATGTTCCTGCTTCTCGCCTTCAGGAATACAACCATGACATTTTGCACGTGATTGTTCAATCAGCTATTTCGTTTTTGAGATGGTGCATCTTTGGTTCTGTTATATAGATCATGCAGTACCATGTAGTAGGTTACAACTGTGTAATTGACCATCCCCTTACTGAAAACGATGCATCTGTTATTTGCAATCTAATGTGTTGCAAATATGACTATTTCTGAACTGATATTTGTGGATTGGCTAAGGTAACATAGTGGCATTGGACTCCAACTATTGTGGAGGATGCATCCTAAACAGCTATGGCCTTTTGCTCTCTTTATTATTTGATGGCTTGGAAGCTAAGGTTTTGTACTTGTACATCAGCAATTCAGGTGTCAGCTTTATCAGGTTGGCAATAGTAAGGATTTTTGTTTAATTAAATTTATTGATTTCATAAAATTTTCGACAGATGGCTCACAGATGATCCCTGGTTCTTTGACTCCACCTGATAAAGGTAGCGTCGAGCATAACCATCCACATCACCATCACAACCACCATCCTCACCATCATCACCATCATCATCTGGTTGGGATACCAGTGTCTACGCCCATAAACATAGCCACAATGGCACCGCCTATTCAAACTCCGCCCAGCCCCATACCTACACCTTCTCCACCTGTTCCTTTGGAGAATGTGAGACATGGGTAAGACATTCAATTTATTGTACAACTTAAATAAACCTTGAAATGAGATGCAAATTATATATTCTTGTCTAATAGGGTAAAAAACCTCACTGTTCAAGGTTTTTATTATAATTTGGGATCAATACTGCATCATTGCAGTAAATCCTTGCATAATGTAGATAGGGATTATGTTCTCTTCTGAAGTTTTCAGAAGTTGTTAGGATTAACATTAAAGTTAGGATTATTGACATGTAGCTTGCAATGGCAGATCTACGGGGGTGGCCGCACCCTCCTTGACCCTTGCACATTTGGTATATTTTATTTTCATATTGGTGACATGTCAGTCACCTTCTGACTAATGTCCGATGTTTAACACTTCTTGATTTATTTTTGAAGAATTTATTTGGTATAAAAATATTTGTTAGAAAATTTCCTAAAAACTTTCATTGTGAATTATTATTTTTGGTACACTGTAGGCCTATTTTTCACTCGATTTATCGCGTAATCGAATATAATCGGCCCAACACTATGGTTGGGCCATGGTGCGGCAACCCCTTCACAGAATCGTAGATCCGCCACTGGTAGCTTCAGCAATAGATTTACTGAAAATTGTCTTTAAACGCTCATACTGTAAATAACAGTTTACCTAGACTTCCTGGGTCTGATTTTTAACCATTGTTTGGTCTTATTTATGATTGCCTTATTGTCTTTTGCAGTTATCCTTGGAAACATTTGCATCCCAATGAAGGCCTAGGTCAACACATACACCACCCAAGGTCGGTACCTAGTTACATTGCTTTGCAATTAGTAGAATATAAATAAATATTAAAGTGTAAATTTATTTAACGCACTTTCATCCTTTTTTATTTAGCCATTCTGATCAAAGGCTTACAAGGTAAATATATTTTTCATCAATGTTTGCAATTCATAATGTTGGGTTTTACCGGAAATTGGATAAAATAAATGCGTTATTATTGTACTTTTTTGCTAATTTAATAATTAAGCACTTGTTTGTTTGCAATGGAAAGTGCCTCAATACTATTGACTTTGAACTAACTAATTAGTCCAAGAATTGAGCAAAATTATTTGGAACAGAAATTTATAGGATTGGAAAACACCCAATATTGTCACATTGTGCAATTTTGATAAGTTGTTGGTTACATGTTATTGAAGTTTTAATTGTCCTATTGTGCTATGGTAGGGAGGCGATGAAAAGGTACTTGGTGGAGCACGGAGACCAAGTCTTAGTCATCTTCCATGCTAAGGTCGCCCAGAAATCATATGGCAATGAAAAAAGGTATTTGAAGTAGAATTTATTTACTTTCTCTAACATTATATGGTTATAGCACACAATTGTCAAACTAAATTTTAAACTTTGTTTCAAGGTTTTTCTGCCCTCCGCCCTGTATTTATTTATTTGGTGATGGTTGGAGGCAGAAAAGGGAGCAAATGCTTCGTGATGGCGAAAGCGAGCAGAGTGCCCAATTGTGTGCCTTTATTGGCATTGGGAACTCTGACCAAGACATGCAGCAGCTAGATTTAAATGGAAAGGTAAGCGTTGTAGAATTGCACTCTCATGGAGGAGTACAACATTTACTGAAAATGTAGGAAGGATTCTGGACTTTACAATATTCCCAATTTTCTCAACGCGATATTTTATCTTTTTGAAGTTTTTCAGTTCCCACCCGATGATTTTATGAGGGAGCGTTCAATTATTTTGTGCTTTTTTTCGGGTCAGAAAATGACCATTTTTTGATAACATAATACCTGAACGTTCCCTGATGAGATAGTCCAAATATTACAATTAATATAACATAGTTTCAGAATTCAGTGAATGTCCTTGCTGTACTTTTGTTTTTATCCTATATATATATATATATAGTGTAAAAATCGCTAATCTTCATTACAAAATATGTAATAGTCAAAAGAAATTGACGATGATGTCAATATTCTCAAAATGATGTATTCCTTTTGAAACACCACTACCATGTGAAATATCTGATATGTGCAACCCATGCATTGAACATTTTTCTCTTTTATTTTGAACAGAGCTATTGTGCTGCAAAAACATTGTACATATCCGATTCTGACAAACGGAAACACTTTATGCTCTCTGTAAAAATGTTTTATGGAAATGGCGAAGATATAGGTGTTTTTCATAGCAAGCGGATAAAGGTTATATCAAAACCCTCTAAAAAGAAGCAGTCCTTGAAAAATGCAGATTGTAAGGATCTTTGCCGATTACTCAAATTAATATTTTGTGTCTCATATTTTGTTTCTTAATGCCGTATTGCATTTCCAGTATGTATTGCGTCAGGAACCAAAGTTGCCCTCTTCAATCGCTTGCGTTCGCAAACTGTGAGCACGCGCTACTTACATGTTGAAAATGGAAATTTCCATGCTAGTTCCACACAATGGGGTGCATTCACCATCCATTTGTGTAAGCCTGTTATTTTCACTTATTATGTCAATTTCTAAAATTGGTTGCGGGACTGTGCTTGCATACATTTGTCAGTTTTTATTCTTATTTACCTTTATAGTTGATTTTCTTTTGTAAACAAAATCAATTACTCCATTCACTGAAAAGCTATTTAAACGTTTTTTTAATAGTTAAAATATTATGTTAAATAGAGAATAAAATTGTTTTCCGGTAAGTTTTGATCTTTTCCAAATATTTGAGAAGACTTTTCATATTGCTATCAATGCAGTCAAAAAGAACAGTACATTTGTGTTGGCATCAATGTCTGGTTTCAATGTTGTCAAAATTTGTTCTGCAAACATGAGCGTTTTGTCTGATTCTATGCTGAATCCAAAAATGTAGTGTCAGATCGCAGATGTATTGTTGAAATAGCTTACTTGAAATGGTTTCTCTTCTGTTATTCTGATCTTTTTGCTATGGGGACCTTTTTAGTGCTGCTATCGTTCAAGTTAGCTGATCATTCGTTTCCCATTTTTGTAGTAGATGATAATGAATCAGAATCAGAGGAATTTACTGTTCGGGATGGTTACATTCATTATGGTTCCACTGTGAAGCTAGTTTGTTCTGTCACCGAAATGGCTTTGCCAAGATTGGTATGTGCAGTTTTTTTTATCTGATTTTCACTTTGGTGTAGCAGTGATTTATGTATTGACAAATGTTTCATTCTTGCTGGTTGATAATGCCATGAAAATTATAATTTTAAATCATCCTGTTTCTGTTTCATCAGAATTACTAAATGTGGCAAAATGTAAAAGTTACACAATACTCAGTGGTTTATATACTCTGGCAGATAAAGTGTAAGACTTGGACTGCAATACTCACCAAAATCGTTTTCCATATTTATTTCAGGTGATTCGTAAAGTGGACAAACAAACGGCATTGTTAGATGCAGATGACCCGGTGTCTCAACTCCACAAGTGTGCGTTTTACATGAAAGATACCGAGCGAATGTATCTCTGTCTTTCTCAGGAAAGAATTATTCAGTTTCAAGCCACACCCTGCCCCAAAGAACCCAACAAAGAAATGATAAATGATGGTGCTTCTTGGACTATTATCAGTACAGACAAGGCAGAATACAAGTTCTATGAAGGCATGGGTCCCGTCAGAACTCCTGTTACTCCTGTACCCGTTGTACAAAGCTTACATGTATGTAAAATTATTTAGTTGGACTCTGAAATCGATGGGTTTTATAACATTTCCCTCATATTTATTTTCTTTACAGTTAAATGGGGGAGGTGATGTGGCCATGTTGGAACTTACCGGAGAGAATTTTACACCCAACCTTCGGGTTTGGTTTGGAGAGGTTGAAGCAGAAACTATGTACAGGTGTCAAGAGAGTATGCTGTGTGTGGTTCCTGATATATCTGCCTTCCGTGGAGGGTGGCAGTATGTGCGGCAACCTACTGAAGTAAGTAATTCCAGAAATATGGCATTCATTAATTTTAAACTATTATTCAAGGAAAGTGCAGGTGCATAATGATAAACTGCTACCATGCATTAAACCTTTTTCATAACATTCGATTAATTTTAAATATTTCTTTCTGTTAAGGTTCCGGTTTCTTTGGTTAGAAGTGATGGAGTTATTTATGCTACTGGACTTACATTCACCTACACACCTGAACCTGGCCCACGGGCACACTGCTCAGCAGCTGGACAAATACTGCGAAGTGGTCAAACGAATCTCGATCACATGCCATCAGGCCCGGAAAATCACGGAATGATTGGTTATGTAGGACATCCACCACCTATGTAAAGTATAACAAAGATCAACAATACCAAAGACTCATTTTTACAGTGTTAAAAATACAATTCGGAAACCACGAAAAACAAATTAACCATTTGTAAAATGTTGAAAACCGGACAAGATATACAAGTGCTACAGAACAGTTTAACGACAAAAGTATTATGTGTGAGAAATCTACATGAAGAGCAGCGTGAGCGCTAACATGACGAACTCTTTTCTATTCACTGGAAGTATAAAATCATTAAATTATGGAGGTTTTGGATTAATCGATATCATGTGTATACGAATGATAATTATTTAAAAGAAACATGTCCCCGAAATGGAATTTTTCATCTTTCATCAGTATTTTTGTGCGCTGATTTCACCTGATTCTGAATCTTTGATTTAATTAAAGCATTTTTGTATATAGACTACCGTCAACACAGCATGTTTCTTATGAATTTGTGAAGCATTGGCTGATCAACCTCCTGCTATGGGACAGTGTCCAATAGCAGTATGATGGAAAACTCTGATTTTCATAAATTATTTTGAAATTTGACAACTTTTAATGACTGGTGTATTACTCTTGGAAGCTTCAAAGAAAACCAATTCTTTTTTCTTCAAAATTTGTCAGTAATTATAAATTAACTGCATAAAGTAAGACTGGTCATTCAAGTATCTAATGGCCAGTATCTGGATATATCCATGTACATAGTATTTCACATCACTAGCCCCTAAATAACGTTCTACTAACTTTACCTTCTCTACTTGGACTGCTTAGAACAGGAAATTTAAACGTGTTGGGTATTTTCACTTTTGCATTTAAAGCAAAATGTTGCACTATTCTGGTAATGCCTTAAATGATCGATGATGCATACCTACATCTGTGTGGCAGCAATATTCTGTATGTGTTGCATTGCAAATATTGAAAGATGAGTTGGCAGTTTCTCTATACAGTTCAAACTCGATTTGCCCTGACCTCTTGATAGGTGTAGGTTTTACCATATTTCAGCTGGGTAAAAATTCTAAGTCAATCCATGACAGAATACTAGGGTGATGTCCTTATTAATATTTTGTAATGTGCAAGTGGATATGATAAGGTAAATGTCCTTTCATATTTTGCATCAAATTGTCACTACAATACATGCTAGTGTTTGCATATATAATTTCACCACAAACAGTATCTCATCACTTATCAAATTACTCATTGTATAAACAATTCATGAGCATTTAATTAAGGGAGGATCTGGTTTTAAATTTGCCCTATCTGGAAATTTAAAGCTATATTCAAATCTCACTACTTCCTATTGGTCCTCTTAGCTCATAGGATTATTGATTTTTCTTTTATGGGAGCTGGGTGCTGCTCTGGCAGCTGTTCCAGATAACAAAGCCCTCGGAGATGCAGGTGTTGTATGCATATAGTACTTGAATCTCCATGTCGAAACCAGAAATGTACTCTTATAAGGTGTTGAATGTCTCTATGATATAATGAACGTTGCCATTTTTCCATGCATGAGTCAGGCATATAATAGATTGCAGCCATATAAAATCGCTATTGAACCTCTGAGCTAGCCAAAAGAAATATTAGAAACGGTGAGGCAGTTTGATCTGTGACTGGAATTGTGCCAAATTTAATTTACTTCAACCTAGTCACTGGATTCTATAGACATTTAAAAGGATTTTGTGGGTAATTGCACTACATGTAATTGATGCACCCTATTCGAGCCTTATATGCTGTTATATTTATAGAATTTATCGTTCTCTTGTATATTTGCAAGTAATTGTTCTGGGATTTATCGATTTACTCCCACCGGCTACAGAAGTCTACAAACACAGGAACCTATCCACTCGAGGCAATCAGTTGCGCTAGGTGATAATTTTGTATTGGTTACCTATAGTGATACATTTAATGCATTACAAATTGTTGACTCGCAGATGGTCAAAAAAGCTTTTTATTAATTGCGTTTATTCCACCTGCTGGTGTTATCTGTTATTTTAGCCATGTCGCCCTGGTTGACGTGTGGATTGAAGGCTTTTCCTTGGAAATCGCAAATAAGAGCATTGACGACTACAGCTAGTGTTTTTCGAAATGCAAAAACAGAAATGGTAAGAAAATACATGGCGATGTTATGTGTCCTTTATAATTTGTACCCCTGCACAGTCTGAAATGTTCACCAACTTTGATTGCAATTGTAATTATGTGGATGCATCGTCGATCTACATGTAACTGCATGTGCCTGGCTAATTGATCAGGGCGTTATTACATTCAAATAACAAAGTGTTGATACATTCCTGCATGCCTGGCGTTCATGTTACCAGTTATTTATTATTTCATTTTTTTTTTTTTGCGTGTTGTGTGCATTATAATCATTCCAGCTTATCGATAATATGTATTTTACTACGGTGTAAGTATTGTAATATTAGGCAGTTAGGACAGTAAGTCAGCTTCCTAAAGATTTTATATTTATATTTCACAAGACTTTGAAATATTTTATTTTATGAAAACACAGTTTTATGCCTGCGTTTACATGATTTTGATATAGTACGTAATTTGTAAACCAGTAAATTCCGTGCATTGTATATCTTAGCCCCCAACAAATTTCATTGTTGTGGCAAATGTGTGTTCTCATTGTCATTGAAATGACAACGTTCCCAGATAATAACATGGTTAATTATGACATAATCATGGTCACCATAGTTGCCAAAGATTACAGATCTGCAACTTTTCCATATTTTGCTATGCAATTATTACAGATAATTTACTCAGTTTTTTTTTCAAGTTTTGTTTTGCAATTCTGGCGTTACACATTTCATTGACATCTACTAACACTGATCTGTTGCATGGCATCCAAATTTGTTTTATCACTCGTTTTTGCCAAGTCACAGTCTTGTTTTGTTTCCCCCCGCTTATTACATGATCCATTCATTCCATGTGCCTGCCCTCAATTTGATTGTGTGCGGTGGAATATGTTTGGAAATCTCAGCCATGTCCTGAGCAGGTATTTAGCACCTTCACCTTGTGTTGGTCTTGTGCAACACGTCAATAATTGCATTTTGTCTTTGTCTATTATTTGCTCCCGTTTTTGAAATCTTAGCAAGTTGAATCTCAAAGGGAGCGCAACAAAGAAGCTGGACAAATGACTGAACTAGTCAGGGATTTTTTAGATCCAGCCGCATTCTACCAGGCTGTGCGAAATGTCGGGATAGACTTCTTCTGTGGGGTTCCTGATTCTCTGCTGAAAGGTATGGTATACATTGATGAACAGTATGGGAAAATCTGATGAGAAAATGCCCTATATTATTTTGTCCAATAACTTGTAAGATAATTTCTTTGATATCATTTAGTCTAAGTCACCTGTAGTGCAATAAAATCACTCAACATACATGTTTATATTGTATTGTAGGAGAGATCATAATTTTATTTCCTTTTCTAACAGATTTCTGCGCCTATGTCACGAAACATGTCCCAGAAAGTAATCATGTTATAACAGCAAACGAAGGAAGTGCTGTTGCATTGGCATGTGGTTATCATTTGGCCACTGGGAAATCCAGTATGGTGTATCTGCAGGTATGATTTTTAATTGCTCAATCTATTCGGCCTTTCTTCTCATTTTTGAAGAAATTTCTTTGTACAGTAATTGGTCTTGAGTCTCATCAAATTGGAATATAAAGTTATTTTGAAATGAATTTGTTAGATATAACAAATTGAGCATGAGGGTTGATAATTATTTTGAAGTATTTTAATTAAATATACTGTATATATACTGTCAGAGTTCATTAATACAGAATATATTTGTATCACAATTGTGCACTTTTAAATAATGATTTTGAGTTGATCTTGATGTATGATTTTTTCTGAGCTTGTGAACCATGTGTATATTTACGTTAAAACCTGTTTAGTCTGTATTCAAGTCATTGGAATAATATTTGGATTGATTTTTAATTATAAAATCATTCTTTGGATTTAAATATATTGCATGACACAGAATTCTGGTCTCGGAAATATGGTGAATCCTTTGATGTCTTTGGCAATTCCTGGTGTTTACAGCATCCCAATGTTATTGCTTATTGGGTGGAGAGGAGAACCTGGCAAAAGAGATGAACCACAACACCAGATTCAAGGACAGACAACCCCCGGCCTTTTAGGTACTGTCAGTTAATTTAAATACTTACCAGCAATTTTTTAGATTTTTGTGATAAAATTTCAATGGTCATATTTTATTAATCCACATCATCCACAAAAAGCTGCCCTTGGAATACCCTTTCAGCCTTTGCCAGATTTCGATGAAGGTGCAGAACAGGTAAAATGATGAACCACCAAGGTTCATCTCTTCCTTATTTCATTCATTTGTTAATTTTCAAATGTCTAGGCCCTGATGTCTGCTCGTCAGCACATGGATAACAGTCAAGGCCCCTATGCCCTTTTGGTGAAAAGACAGACCTTTTTGCCATACAAACTAAATTTACAGTCTCCTTACACGTAAGACTAACTCTTTATAGTACTGTGCATGCATGGAGCAAATAATATTTTTTTCCAACTTGTAAGTTTTATCCTAGCTGTTAATAATTTGAAATTACTTTAGCGTCCCAC
Source organism: Cylindroiulus punctatus (assembly GCA_034695085.1). Lineage (NCBI taxonomy): Eukaryota > Metazoa > Arthropoda > Diplopoda > Julida > Julidae > Cylindroiulus > Cylindroiulus punctatus. The sequence continues at coordinate 5,618 of JAQFYZ010001082.1, read as the reverse complement.
TGAGTCATTTTTTGAAATTCAAAATTAGATTTCCATTAAATCGAGAAGGAGCTTTGAAAGTAATCATCGATGGATTACATGACCGAGACGTAGTGGTTGGCACAACGGGAATGCTGTCCAGAGAACTTTTTGAATACAGGTAGGCCTACATGTACAGTGTACAATGTAACTATGTTAATTAGTTTCTGATTCGAAACAGTAGAAAACTTGGAAGTACTGTATAACAGGTACAGTATTTTGGAGCAAATGAAAGCGAAGTGCATGAATAGACATTCAGATATCGTTGTGAAATCGACCTTGTTCAAATTTAGGATAGCAAAAGGACAAGGTCATGAGCGAGATTTCTTGACTGTTGGGTCCATGGGCCATGCTTCTTCCATCGCCTTAGGAATTAGCATGAATAAACCTCGTCGCCAGGTATGACATTGTCATGACGACTTATTCTGGGAATTTATGGCTCTTACTCAATAGTTGCCATTTTTTAAATACCTTTGTCATTCCTAAAAATCAGATTTTTTGTTTGGATGGAGATGGAGCTGCTATAATGCACATGGGTACCTTGGCAACAATTGGTCACAACGCGCCAGAAAATTTTAAGCACATAATAATCAACAATGGCACACACGATTCTGTTGGTGGTCAGCCAACAGATGCAGGGAATCACGATGGATTTTCTTTCCCAAATATTGCCTTGGGTTGTGGGTATCGAGCTGTAAGTATTCTAATTGATACCCTCATTAATATTTTTTCTCTCTTTTCATTAATTTTATGAACATACATTATAATGAAATACATATTACAATATTATACAGTTTCACCTTAAAGTTACTTACTCGGAGCCGCTCTATGTATTCTAATCTGGACTTTCATACGATATCTGTTAAAACGTTTGTTTCCCTTTTAAGGCATTCACAGCAAGTACGGAAGAGGACATAGAAGTTGGAATGAGAACTTTGAGGGATATCAAAGGACCAGCACTTTTGGAAATCAAAACTCAAAAGGGAGGACGCAAAGATTTGGGACGACCCACATCCACTCCAATTCAAAATAAGAGAAACTTCATGCACTTTCTTGCCATTCATTAGCTGGTATAAGATAAGTCCAAAGCAATTTCCATCCATAAATCTTTGATATGAACACAGCTATTTTCCCACTTTGTGGTATTTTGTGTCACAATAGTTGTGTCAAGAGTATGTGTTGTTTTTGTTATGGGTAATCCTTTCAACACTTTGATTAAATGTCTGCCCCAGTGCTATTTTCTCTCTTTCCTAACACTTGTACAATACCACCTACACCTAACAACTGCTAACTATACAGTATGTCCAGTTAAAGACACTTTGTACTTTTAACAATTTTTTATTGAGATTTACATTCTCGGTTTCAAATAACCATTTCAATGTTTCTTCCGATACTTTTTCTTGCTCTTTGATTTCTTGCCACCAAGCTTGGGATGTGCCTCAGTAAGTAATTGGTCATGTTTACTCTCCTTCTTCATCACAGTAACTGCTTTCTCGGGAACTGCAAAATTACAACGAAAAATCATTATTCGGTTCCGATGGTATCGCGGAATTTGTCGCGAATTTGACTTAAGGTACCTGGGACATTCTGTAGCATTGCATTCAAGTTGTTTCCGTATGTGGGATAATGCGTCGTTAGAGTTTGGGGCATTACTGGCGACTTTAGCAGCATGTTCAGCTGCAACTGCAACTGTTTCATTTGTCGCTTGTTTGTGGCTTGATCATACTCTCCACCTATGTCTTTCAAGCTGTTTGAAATTGGAGTTAAGGTACAAAATAATCGTAGGATGGCAAGAAATGTCTAAACTAATTCATTTCTTTTCGTACTACACAAACAAAGGATACTGTTCCTCTCTATCGATCATAATGTCCATGTCTTCAGCTGCTTTTTCAAACCAGTTGTTCTGACTGCGCTGTTTTCGGGTTCTGTGTTCTAGTAGGTCCAGCTTTCTGGCTAGGTCTACCCGAAGCTTTGCTTGGCGCACTGTTGCGACGTCAACTGGGAAAACTGGCACATCTTTTTCTGCAACGATAAAAAGTACATGTAAGACATTTAAATTCAGTTGAACTTAATTGTTTTCGAGCGAATTCACTTGGTACAAAATGTAAACTAGGGTACAAAATGTAAACTAGTTTGTTACCTCTTCCGAGTGTTTTGCATATTCTGCGATAAAACTGCATTTCATTGGGTTCGATCAGCATTATGCTGAGGCCTTCTTTAGTTGCCCTGGCAGTACGCCCACTTCGGTGAATATATGCCTGGTAAAAAACAGTAGACGCTTTTTAGCTTATAAAGGTTCTCCCACTTAGTATAAGATAACGACATTACCAGAATGATCTGAATCTCACCTCTGCTATCCTTGGCACTTGGTAATGGATCACATGCTCTACATTGGGTATGTCCAGCCCTCGGGCAGCCACATCTGTCGCCAGCAAAAGCCCTGTTGTGCTAGCTGGAATAAGATGTTAGTTGTGAAGCAGACACAGCTCGTACCCAAACATTGTGTAATGGATGGCAGCTAGTCGTAAACACTGACCAGTGAAACGTTCCAGGTTCTTGAGCCTCTGCTTCTGGTGCATTTGAGCGTGCAGTGGCCACGGTTTGCGCTGTAGCATCGAGAAGATGTTATTTAGTCGGCGCACGCAGTCTATGCTATTGCAGAAAACCAATGTCCGCCCAGGATATTGGGTCAAGAAGTAATACAGGTAGACGTCCTTTTCCTTTAGGCTGCAGTTTATTCGAGCCTCCATCAGTGCTTCAGCAGTTCCGAGTTTGTGCGTGATATCCACAATTTTCCGTTTCTCCTTCACTCCGATGGCCAGCAGCAGCTTTTCTGAAAAATCAGCCCCATATCTGTGAAACTTGTTTGGCCTTAGATGCTACCAAAGCGAACTGTTTATTTCTGACGAAAGTCCACCCATTCAGTACTTGCCTAATTTAGATAACTGGTTCGAGCGAAACTTCCTTTTCTTTTGCTTCGTGACAATTCGCTGTGGAAGTGCGTGGATTAAGGTCAGCGTAGCTGAGAATACGAAAGTCTGCCGAGCAGCTTTTGGTGTATCTTCACTAGAAATATTTACGCATGCATGTGAATGTTCTGCAACAGTGAACCGTAGCTTAAAAACCAACCAAGCATCCTGATGAGGTGCAAGCTGCTATGTTGATTTTAACTATTACATGATTAGTACCTATTGATGCGTTCTAAAATGTTCAACAGTTCCTCAAAATGGCCTTTTTCGAGCAGGCGGTCAGCTTCATCAATAACCAAGTATTTGATGGAAGTGACCGAGGCTAAGTGTGGCTCTCCCTCTTCGATCAGCTCCCACAGGCGACCCGGTGTGCCGATCACAATCTCTGGCTGTCGCTTCAGCATGCGATATTGTTTTTGTGGTGCCAGGCCACCTACAATGACTGCTATCTAAAACCAAATGAGAGTTAAAGCCCAAGATCCATGTAGATTTTCAGACTCGTTAACGTGCCATGTAACGACCTTTATATCTGTGTATTTTGTGACTGCTACTAAGTGGTCTTTGATCTGTATAGCCAACTCTCGCGTTGGCGTCATGATCAGACAGCGAAGCTTGGTGTTTCTGCCCTTACGATGTTGCGGTTGGATTATTTCATCGGAATCATCGTCCTGGCCATCTTCCGCATCGGACTCATAGTCTTGACCATTTTCCGCATCGGACTCATAGTTTTGGCCGACTTTCGCATTGGGTTCATCGTCTTGGCCGACATCCCCTTGGTTTTCCTCTGCTTCCTTTGCCTCTATTTCCTTGTCGCGCAGTATATTGTGGATAATTGGGATGCCAAACGCCAGGGTCTTTCCACTGCCCTAGATATGTTAAACAGCTTTATTAAGTCTTGCGAGCATGGCATTGCATTAAACTGAACTCTAATTAATTACAATTTTAAGTGCGTAAATTGGCATGTACATCAAACGTTTGCAAATGCATGACAACATAGATTGACAGAAACCTTGTAAGTGCCAATCGCCAAATAGATGCAAAATCCGTCCAGAGGGATTTCTACTCGTGCTATGATGCGCCATAGTTCACTTTCTTTCACAAACGAGTAGATGAAAGCTTACCGTTTCAGCAGCTCCAACAATGTCCATTCCATCCCGAATTGCAGACGGCAGTGTCAGTGCTTGAATGGAAGTTGGGGTGACGTATCCCAAATCGGTCAATGCCCGCAAAACTGGCTCGGGTACAAACAGGTCCTTCCATCCGTATGTGGTTTCCTCGAGAACTTCCGGATCTGCCTCTGGAGTGTCAGCGACACGTGCGTTTTTTTCGCATTTGTCGTAACTCTTTTTCACCTTGGCCTGTCGTAAGACAGGTGCTGCTTCTTTTCCATTCTGCACCTTAGGCTTTTTCGTTTTCTTAGCCACTTTCTTCTCAGCTTTTCCACATGCCGGTTTGTCTGCACTTTCGATTTCATCCTGCGCATCGTCTTCATGTTTTCGTTTTTGTTCTTTTCCATTCTGCACCTTAGGCTTTTTCGTTTTCTTAGCAACTTTCTTCTCAGCTTTTCCACGTGCCGGTTTGTCTGCACTTTCGAATTCATCCTGCGCATCGTCTTCATGTTTCCTCTTTTTGTTTTGTCGCTTCTGAGTAAAATAATTGCTTGTGTTATTGGTTTGTATGAAGAAGTCCTTTTTCGTGATTTTCAGAAATATCCCTGTTATCATCATTTTTAGACATCCTTTGTCATATTTAATTAGATCATGGCTATATATTGTAGCTGATTGAAAATTTAATTAATGTTTTGTTTTTACTAATTTCGTTGTGCTGCAACAACTCCCTAATTATAAGGCCGGCAAGGCAGAATTTGATTTGCAATAACAGATCTAAAATGATGGATTCAACTACTGTAATGACTAATTTTAACCACCCCCACCCGACCAACATTCGGCACTCCCTCGGACGGTACATAGTCGTCATGATATTGTCATTGGTAGGTCCCCAAGCTGTGCCCTGACAAAAGCTCGCGTCTTCTACTATAGTAAGTACACTATTGTACGATGGATGCAACGACTCACCACCGACGTCGAATCAGATGTTTTTGTTTCCCTTATGATGTCGTAGTCGGTTAATTCCTCGATTCCGCAGAAACCCTCTTTACACGCCAGGTTGAAAAGGACGGGATCCACAGGGAGTTCCTTCCATTTTTGATCTGATTTTATTTCCACGGATTCCATGTTTACCAGAAATCCACGTGCTTCGGACGAGCTTAGACAATCTTTGAGCAGACTGCTTTGTTAGTTTTCTGCAACGAGATTCGGTCAAGGTTACAGCGCATTGTTTAATGGACTTGCACCGAAATGACACGATATTTAAAACCTTGATCAAGGAATGGTACCCTAGTGATTGACTGAACAGGTTGTATATTTTGTTCCTTTTAATTTAACTAATTGGTAACTTAGCAATAATTACAATTTTGCGGTCAAAGGCACTTAATTTATTACCATTATAAATCGGCAATAGTAATTGCAATCGGCTGCCGAAACCTGACAAACGTTCCCAAGTAGCATTTCATCAGCTATAAAACGTCTATTTTTGGTCATGGGGTTGATTGATGGTCATTGGTATTTTATT
>JAQFYZ010001081.1:0-27816 GCA_034695085.1 Cylindroiulus punctatus | reverse complement strand
AATGGGGTACAAATGTGTAGAAATGTACATTTGTACCCCACAAAAACCGCATTTGTACTTTTACTGTTTACAGTGTAACGGATAAACATGTTGAAAACAAACGTTTGTAATATACAGTAGAAACCGTTTATCACGGCATCGGTTATAGCAACGAATCGGACATAGCGACCAAATGTTCCATCAGAATTTGGTTTTGTATCCTAACCCATCGGATAGAGCCACGGAAACAGATATAACGATGGATTCATGGACATAATTCAGTTTCGGCTATCAGATATAGCGACCATATACAGTACATGTATGTGTATAGTGGCGGGCATATTGCGAGTTTTGTTTAATTTTCATTGAATTAAATGTCTCAGGCCTGGGAGGTGGGATTGACCATGAATGGAAAGGGGGTGTAGGTACACTGTAAGTACATGTATTCAGTTCACTTCAAAACAAAAATGACAAGGCAAACATCTCAGCACTGTCTGTTTTGGCTGCCGCTTCCTTTTCCTGTCGTCTCGGACCCTCTACTGCTGCTCCTCTCCCACTGTTAGGGTGCCAATTTGCCTTTTGATCCCAACACACTAACAAAGTCTAAATATTTCAAGTCATGTTACGTCTTGCTAAATTGGACTTATCGTGATTGAACCGCTGCTTCCCTATGTGTGCCTTCGCATATCCTAAATCGTGACTCAAGACGCGTTAAAACCAGTTTAGAAGGATTTAAGGGTAGGCACAGGATTTAACAAGACTTAACATGATTTGAATTATGAAGACTTAGTGTGTACGGACCCTGTGAGGCATGGCGTTCACATGCCGTAGCACATTCACTTCATCAGTTTACGCCCATGGCGCTAATGTGAATGCCTCGATTATGAATACGGATAAAAATCAGCGATACTTGTCTTCGGGTTTAAGCTTTTAGGGAAAATGCTCGTTTCCACCTACGTGAATTTCGTCGTTTTCGCTTTTAATCTTAAAAAGCCTGGTCGCGTGAGTTATTCTCCAACAGCGGTTAATATTTGGGAGAAAGTGCATTTCAAGATTAGTTTTATGGCTTCGAGAGCCGCACGCAAACTCCAAGGCCGTAATTTTCGCTAAGTAATTGAAGCCTTATTTGCGTGGAGCAAAATGTTTCGCTGCACACAAATTTGTGCCCTTTATGCCCATGAAAGCCACCTTTTGTATCTGCTGAAAACATGAAGCTCCATGTTACTTCTCGAGCCCAGTTGGTACAATTTCTCTGGATTGCTACTTGTCCATTCCAGGGGGCGCCACTGCTGGCACCTTCCTGTTATGTTTAGTACATTTCCAAACTTCTGGAATTATTGTGGTCCTGTTTTCACGTTCCTGCTCAGCCCCACCTATTGTACTACCTTCTGTGTTAGGGTAAGTTGTGGCTGTTATCTGGCTCATTACAAAGCAATAAAATTACCGCGCGATTAAAACAACGTTACCGAGAAAAATACCTTTTGAACGTTTACATTCCATAATCGATGCCAACTGAAATGTTTTTTGGCAAGGTCATGGATAAATGCATGAATTATTATCCATGTTGAAATTGATTCTGGGAAGTCATGCCCTGTTCCTTTTGATATCATATGTATAAAAATCCATTTTCTGGATTCGTTTTGTGCAGCACTTAATTACTTAATATTTTTTTTACACGGTAATGTTAAGTCTACATTGATAAAAACGCGTGTGGTTAAACAATTTCGAGGTCATGAAAATTAATATTTTTAAAACCATTGTTAAAAAGGCCCTTGTGGCAGGCAATCACTGCTAGTAGTCGTGCTGTCGGGGCAAGCACACGTGTAGGGGTTAAGGGTACACAAATTTTAGGGAAAACCCCATAAAAATGACTTATTGTTATATTTTTGCACTGAAATGGTGTGCCATGTTTTTCTTTCTGTTTACTTTGACCTCAGAAAATCTCTTTGACTACTATGTTTGTTCAGAAAGTTTCATGATGGCATGGAATGATATTTCAAGCAAAAATGTTCAGTTCAAAAAGTTTAAGACATGGTTTACTTGTTTGTTTGATGCATTATTTGCAGACTTGAATGCAAACTGCTTCGTACCAGAACAATTTTGCGTCCTTTCATTGGAGAACAAAATCTCCAGCTCAGCTCAAAAATCTTTAAACCTTTATTTTTTTCACTTTAAATTCAGGAAATTTATTGTCTAGTATGTTTATACATAAGAAAGTTTCACAATGACGATGAATGTCATTTCAAGTTAAGAATTTTAAATTCAGAAAGTTTAGAAAATTGTTTGCTTTGGTTCTTATTTGTCTGATGCATTCTTTGCAAACTTAAAGGCAACCTGTTTCGTACCAAAACTATTTTTGTGTCCTTTCATTGGACGAGAACAGAATCCCTGGCTCAGAAATAGCATATTCAGACTGCTTTAATGATGTTTCGCATTATGGTCAAGCCCTTACAGTGAAAGGTCAAGCCTCATTATTTCGGGTGATTGCTGGCCTGCCTGTCTACCCTGTTTCCATTACCAACGTTTATTGGGATGCTAATGGCAAGAAATGGCCAGGACTCTGTATTTTTTTTGCTAATGGGGTTTTCAGGAGGCCGTTATCATTAATTAGGCTGAGTACGACTGACGAGGGTCCTACTAATGAGCTGGCTTAAATTTTAACGACCCCCGGATTTACGACGGATGCTGGGCAGAAATGATCACAAGAAGATCAAATTTACCAATAAGGCATACACGCCCCCCTAAGATTGGCCAACTGGGAATTCATTTCCGGCCACTTAATGAATCGCTCCAATGGCACTGATTGGGAAACCGATCGAAACGTTTACGAATCAGATAATTCAGTGGAAGGTTTATAAGGTCATTTGAAATAGGTGCACTTGTTCACAGATATTTCGATAGGATTGTGACTGTTGCCAGGTTGCACACAGACACCAATAAAATTCGACTGTTTCAGGCTGTTTGTAATTACATTTGTAAGTAGAGATGATGACTACACTGTAAACCGTAAAGGTACAAATGCAGTTTTTGTGGGGTTCAAATGTACATTTGCACCCCATATATCATATATGTACCCGAAGGGATATCTGTACCTAAAGTTACAATGTACCCCTAGGAACACATGCAATGAACATGTACACATAGGGTGTGTATAGTTTCAAAACATTTGTACCCTTAAGGTTCAACATTTGTACTTTTTCCGTTTAGAGTGTAGTTTCCAGAGCCACCAGTTGGCAATCAGTTGCCAACTTGTCATATAGTGGTCAACTTAAGGTGTGTGTATGAGGCTTTAGGGCGCAAGGCCAACAAGGCTAAATGGCGCCCGAACAGCGACGTTAACATAGCAACAGCAGCATTGCAAAACAACTGCGAGAAGGAAACAAGATGGAACTGGCAAACAAGCACGGCGAAGAAATAAAATATGAGAAGGGACTAGGATGGTCTTGGCCGATTTGGAAGGGGAACTGACCTCGACATTCGCCCAAGGGCTGTGGAAACCACGAAAACCACAGCGAGGTCAGCCGACCCGGGGAGCGAAATCCAGATCTCCCAACCGGAGGCGGAGACGTTAACCAAATGACCAACCTGCTCGGTCTCTGAAACCAAAGACTGGCCCCTTTCTTCCCTTTACTGTCCATAATACCTGAGTAATACTAATTAGCGTGATCTGTCTGCCACTTGGGGCACTATTTCCTGGTACACTATATCCCTCTCCCTTTGCTGCCGCTCTAGTGCAGTTGATAATAGCTGCCGTCCCATTTCCTGTCCCCTTAGATCACCTATCGCTACTCCTCTGCCACTGTTTGGGCGCTATTTTGTCTTTGAGGAACTGCACCCTTAAACTCCATACCACCACACTCTAAACGGAAAAAGTACACATGTTGAACCTTAAGGGTACAAATGCTTTGAAATCATATACACATTCTATGGGTACATATGTTGATTGCACGTGTACACTTGACATGTGTTCCTAGGGGTAAATTTAAATCATTTTATCCCCTTGGGTACATACATATGATATATGGGGTGCAAATGCACATTTGTACCCCACAAAAACTGCATGTGTACCTTTACGGTTTACAGTGCACCACCACCACTCGATGGTCATGGCTCAGCTCGGCCTAATGCATGGATGACCACCTGTGTCCACACCCATTGGCCATGCACTAATTCCATGAGAAATGAGCTCAAATGGAGTTTCTGGGTTGGTATCAGCAATGGCCTGGAGTAATGGACTGACCGTTGGTATATAAATCATCCTTTATCAACTATTTCTCTAATAATGCACTTATCGGTGGCGGGCTTTTCGCAGAAACTGACCGCTTCCTGTGCTCGGGGCCTCCTCGGAATAATATTTTCATTTATCGGGATAAAAAATGGTCAGTTGGTCACCTTGACCGGCGAAAAGAGAAAGTGCATTAAGTCCGAAATTGATCGAGGCGCTAGGACCTTAATGGCCACCCATTAGGCAAAAATAAACGCGTTTTATTCGGCCCTAAAAGCAGGCAGGACCATTCGGACACTCGGTCAGCAGTCTCCGGGGAAACTTGACCAGTGGCAGCTCGGTAATGACCCTGCTGACCCACATCTGCAATGGACGAACTTAATTCTTAATGCAATTGGTCGAAATGATGCAGTTTCAGAGTGAAGTGGGTCTGGGTGACGCCATCTTCAACTTTGATGTCGTTAAGGGGCTGAGAAAACCAGTGTCGCTTCTATGGCAAATTAAGTTGAGAAACTTGAGTTAATGAAGAAATGATGATGAAAGACAATATTCAAAACATTGAAATTATCAGGGTTTTCCCAAACCTGGGAAACCTGGAAAAATCAGGGGGGTTGGAAAGGCATGGAAAAGTCAGGGATGATTTTATTTATTTAATACATGTCAGGGATATTTAACAAATTTCTGGACAGAAATTTTTAGCAGAAGTCAAGTAACTCAAGCTATCAATTGAAGCGAGCAATTCTGTGGAAGAGATCGATAATGACATTTTTGATAATTAATCTGATATCCTTTACTAAAATACATCTTCAAATTCATTTTTGACAATTAATCTGACATCCATTACTGAAATACATCTTCAAATTCATGTTTCACAATTAATCTTATATCCTTTACATCTTCGAATTCATTTTTGACAATTTATCTTATTTCGTTTACTAAAAATACATCTGAAATTCATTTATGACAATTAATCTTACATCCATTACTAAAATACATCTTCAAATTCATGTTTCACAATTAATCTTATTTTGTTTACTAAAATACATCTTTTTTTTTTTTTTTTGACAATTAATGTTATCTCCTTTACAAGAAATCCATCTTTAAATTCATTTTTTTCATTTACAGTGCATATCTACCACTAAGACACATAATTAAACACATGTTCTCAAAACATTCATTTGTTAAAATTTATTTCCATGAGCGAAACATATGTCAAAATACGACTTGAGGATACCATGCAATCATCATCACAATTATCATTTCAATATTGTTATTCGCCAGCATGATTTGTTGTCAAAGTGCAAAGTGTCCCAAGTGAGAATTTGTCAGTTGGCCATCCATAAGGTTTCATGACACATCTCACTGACATAGTGGTCATCAAAGTTGGTGGAAACTTGATGTGCATTGACCATTGGTCAGTTGTTTTTATAGGGTGTACATTTCGTGTCGTCGTTTTTCGTCGACTTATCGAGCTATTTTTTGCTGTTTCCTTTAACTTTAAAAGAGCCTGGCTAGATTCGATCTCCCACTTCCCTCCCCCTTCTTGACCCCATTGATCAAAAAGGAAAGTGGTCAATGTGTCCGTGTGCTGGACATTTACTGCCCTTTATTTATCGGCTATTTCATACAATATGTTGCAGTTCATGGCAATGCTTCTTCGTGGTGGTCCGAGGGGATTTTCCCTCAGGGAATTTCGACTGTGGGGGTGCAGGAGGGGGGTGGAGGGGGTCTTGTATTTGCTGCGATACACAACTGATGATGAACTCTGTTGTTGCTCATTTCTCATTTGTTCGTGGCAAGAGTACTACAATTTCCTCCTTCCTTTGAGATCCAATCGAGCGATCAAACCGGAAGTAGCTGGTGGAACAACATCTAATGTTGCTTTTGCTTACTCCATTATCGTCCCTGGGACGGTGGATGCTGGCGATAAAGCAGTTGGGCCTAATTTAATGTTGTTTATCTCATCTTATGCTTTCAGTCCACTTGTAATGTTTTAGATTAATTTTGGTCTTAATTCCAAAGTTTATTCCAAAGTTAATTCAAATTTAAAATTAATTTTAAAAGGCATTAAAATCGTTGAACTGTCAGAACTGCGCTTCTACGACAAAAAAGCAAATAAATCCGAAATTGAAAAGTAATTTTGAAAAGTATTCAAGCGCTTTTTTTAAGACTTGTGTTGATATTAGTTTGTTTGAATTAACAAGCTGTAGCTCCATTTACATGTAGAAGATCTATTTTAAGTAATCACCATAGACACTTTTTAAAATGATTTACCATGGGAAATTAATTCTTGTCCATAGAAATGATTTTAATTATTTACCATGGAAAATTATTTTAATTATTTACCATAGTTAAAAACCATAATTAAAATAATTCACATTAAATTGTTCACCATAGAAATTTATTTAAAATTAATTATTCACCACGGAAATTCATTTTGATTTAATTATTTACCAAAAGAAATTTATTTTAATTATTTGTCATAGAATTGTTCACATTTAATTGTTTACCATAGAAATTTGTTTCAAATAAATTATTTACCATAAAAATGTATTTTAATTATTAATTATATACAATTATGTTAGTACTTTACCGTGGAAATTTATTTTTATTTAATTATTTACCATAGAAATTGTTTTTATCTAATTATTTACCATGGAATTGTTCACATTTAATTGTTCACCTTATATTGTGTTTAAATATGTTTTAAATAAATTATATACCATATAAAATTATTTATCATAGAAATTTATCTTAATTATTTATCATATAGAAAATTATTTTGGTTCACACTGTATATTTAAAGACGTACTTTGGCGTGCATGCATGCATTGTCAATGATGTTTCCATATAATCTTGAATGAAGCACAGATTAAAGTGCTTCGCAGTATATAATATTGAGCTTCTCTTCAGAATGGAAAGTAATTTGGTCGATGAACTCCTAATAACAGCTAGGGAGGCCTATCTGATAATCAATTATTGCACCTCCTTAGTAAATACTTAATGAAAATGTATTCTCGTTTTTTGTTGGCTTATGAGCGCCAAATGCGGTCTGATAATCAAGGTATATAAGCATTAATTGGGCAATCTCATTTAAACCAGCGTCTTTAATTAAATTAAGAGCGAAATCTGGATGCCAATAAATCATGCCCACAAACTTCTTGTGCCCTTTGGTCTTGGATTCGGAACATATTTTACGATGTTGCTGCAGACCCTTCACTTTGCAATTAAGAAAATTGTTGTTGGGCAGACGAGAATCGTGCCTTTGGGAATGTAAAAACCACTCATCTTAATGTACTTTGCGTGCATAGCGTGTTTTAAGAAAGGTTTCAAATTTGGCTATTAATGCAGACATTCAAAGGAAGCTATGTGCCAAACACATGTTCGTGACAACTTTCAGGTGCACGTTTGAACATTGTTATGCTTTGCTAAAGATGGTTCATGCGTCAAGTTGCATGAAGAAACTGATTTTTAGCCATTTGTGGCACTTACATCCTTTACTACAATTTTGGTGTTTAATTAATACTGTATTAATACGTCATTCTGAATATAATACTGCTGTCATCTTGTTTCCCAAAACAATTTTATTGACATTACTAATTTATCATTCATGATATGGTTTTATGCAATAGCATCATTGCATTAGTGTTAATTATGCCATATTTGTATGGAAACAAGTGCTGAAACTTATGGTTTTTTAAAGGTTTTTAAAAAGAAATATTTGTATCATTTGCACGGTTGCTTGCAATTTCTAAGAGCATTAATGAATGGACATCAAAGCAAATTTGGAAAGTTTTCCTTTATTGGTGATACTTTCTTGCAGAAAAACATATGAATTATATTTTCTTGTTTGCAGATCCCAATAACTACGTTAATTGCAGCAAATTTTAAATATTTTATTGTCGTTTTTCAGGTTGTGCCATTAGGACTACAAGTCCACAAGGAGATCAAATCGGTCGACCAGCAACGAGTAAAACTATTAAGTTCTTTGGAAAGCGATCGTCTTTCCCCTTGGGAATAATGCAGCTGAAATTCCGCTAACAAGATCCAGCTGGGCAAAAGCTGGACGGCTTAGGTCCAATGGGAATCGCCGAATGCATGAACATGTAAGTAGTAAGATCTGTACTTCTACCTAAATCCAGTAAGGATTTTTCCTTGGTTTTGTCGTTTAAATACTTTGAATCGAGTTTTTGATCAAACGAGTTTTAAAAACTAAACAAGATTTGCCGCCAATCACTGACATCAAAGGGGTTTGCGTGGTTTGATATGTTTCTGACATTGGTATAAAGACAGATCAACTTCAAATTTGGATTTAAGACACTCTGGTGGATGCTTTTGTGTGCCACCAGGGGCGCCACTTGTGCATGGAGTTTGGACCGTCTCACCAGGGGCGCTGCTGCACCTTACCGTCGTCTGCAACATGTGCGACCATTTTTGTTTAGCTGAGCTGCCTGACACCAGGGGCGCCACTTTACATCTCCAGTTATATGGTTGGGAGGTTATCACCAGGGTTGCACTGTGAGCTATATGAGCTAGCAATGATGTTTTTTGTCTTTTTATTTGCTTATGGAGATGCAGAGTGTGAGTTACTGCATCGACTGCTCGATTGGCGCCGAGTTACTGATGTTTGTTCAGATTGATAATCCATACGAAGTGTGAAACCAATCCACCTGTGGATGTGTAGTACCTTCAGTTTTTGTTTGATCAAATCTGACGGTCTGTGGGTTACAGTATGTTGATTTTGGGACTTGTTGGTTTTTCGGATTGTGAAGATTGCGATTTCATTGGATGGGCATATCGTTGCAGAAATTGTTGCCATCAGGCAATTCTGGACAATGTTAAGGGAATGTCAGGGGATTTAGGAATTGGCAAAGGATTGCCACGAAACATAAGAAAATGTCAGGGAATTCTTAAACATGTCAAGGGGATGTCAGGGAACTGTTGAACTTGTTAGAGGAAGCTTGAAAAGTTTAATGGGATGTCAATTATTCTTGATAACGTAAAGGGAATGTCAGGGAATTCTTTATAAGGACAAAGGATTGCCACGAAACATAAGAAAAATGTCAGGGAATTCTTAAACGTGTCAAGGGATGTCTGCGCTTCTTGACAGTGGCAAGGGAATTCAGGAAATTCTTGACAATTTCAGGGGAATGTCAGGTATTCTTGAAAATAAATGTCAAGGGATTGCCAGGGTTTCTTGAATATGCGAAGAAATGCAAGGACATTCTTTAAAAATGTATAGGGAATGTCAGGGAATTGTTGAAGTGTGAAGGAAATGACAGGGAACTGTTGAACTTGGTAAAGAACACGTTAGAGAAATCTTGAAAATGTCAAGGAAATGTCAATGATTCTTGATAACGTTAAGGATATGTCAGGGAATTCCTGAAAATATCAAGGGAATGTCATTAAACTGTTGAACTTGTCAGAGAACATGTTTAAGAAATCTTGAAAATGTCAATGGAATGTCAATGATTCTTGAAAACGTAAAGGGAATGTCAGGGAATTGTTGAAGGTATTCTTGAAATTCTTGAAATTAAATGTCATGGTTTCTTGAATATATGAAGGAATGCATGGAAATTCTTCAAAAATCTAAAGGGAATGTCAGGAACTTCTTGAAATGTCAAGAAAATGCCAAGGATTTCACGACATGTCAAGGGAAAGTCAGGGAACTCTTGAATGTTCAAAGAACTATCAGTACATATCAGACAATGTCAAGGGATGTGATGGAAGTTGAGATTGCTTACTATCGATTTGATCAATGTAAGCAATAGCAATGTGTGTTGATTGGATTTCCTTGTATATTTTTATTGGCCTTCGAGTGCCTAATTTCAGGTAAAATTCATTCAAGTGCTTCGATCTGCCACCGATTCTGTGTCCCTGTATTAGCAAACTTTAACATGACCTTATCATGGTAAAGAAATGGCTTTTGAGCACATTACCATGACATCTGCATTGAATCAGACTCACCCCAATGTGTTGAAAGGGACCGTGGCCCTCCGCTGATGCAACGAATCGCTTGACCATTGGTCATCCGCCACATCTTTATGACATGACCAAAATTTATGTGGTGCTTTTTGCAAAAAGGCCCTTACTGCACGCTAAGGACGGTTCACGACGCGCGAATAAGTTTTATGCGCATTATAAAAGGATGGGATGGAATTTTTTGAGGATGAAAATCGACTGGATTTTTTATTTTTTTCAACTGCTTTTTCCCCATTTTTTATAACTTCCTTTTTATGTGAAAGCCCTTTTGTCGTAGACGTCATCCTTCGCCGTAAACAAAGCCATTTTATCGGCCATTATGCAATTTCAATTCTGCTGGAATGCGTTTAAGAGCGTTTTTATTGATTTCCTTTTTTTTCTTAACGGAACGATTAAATATTAATGCCACGCATTAAAATCCCCGCTGCTATATGCACGGGCGTACTTGAGGCAGTTTGTCCATGAGTTAGGAGCAAATACTCAGACGGCCATCATACTCATTTTATGTCTGAAAACTCGGTTCACAATCGGCCCATTTCGCCGACGTTGCGGTTGTTGTTTTTCCGCCAGCCGAAACCATCTTGATCAACATTAATCAGTGTCTGGCATGGATGTGATTTCTCGGTGGTGAAGGCATTGTTTTACAACTGTTTTATCGCCGAAATTTACTGATGTATATTGTGGTAAACTTCCTGTGACCTCAAGGTGGCTGAAAATGTCTTGAAAAGCCGTTGATGGAGGCTTCCAAAAGGCCTGGCAGAGGTCAATGTTCCAGAGGCGTCGCTTTACAACGATGTCGATATGAAGGTCAGACGGTGTAATGACACTGACCTAAATCTACTACAGGGTGATTCCTATTGTGGTAAACATTCTGTGACCTGATGGCTGCAGAAAATGTCGTGGAAATCCGTTGATGGAGGCTTCCAAAAGGCCTGCCAGTGGTCAATGTTGTAGAGGCGTCGCTTTACAACGATGTCTATATGAAGGTCTGTGGATGTAATGACACTGACCTAAATCTACTACAGGATGATTTCTATTGTGGTAAACATTAGCCGTTGATGGAGGCTTCCAAAAGACCTGGCACTGGTCAATGTTCCAGAGGCGTCGCTTTACAATGATGTCGATGTTCGGACTGTTGATGTAATGACTCTTCATTTATGTCAAATTTCAAGAAAAGGTATTCTAAATTTGCTTTTTCCTCGTGAAAAATTTCTTTTCCTGTTTATAAGCAGTATACAATCTGCATATGCCATAGTTGTATTTTGAACTTTAGTAGTCAGGGTGGTCACTGTTGTTTTCGTAATTTGGAGCAATTTCAAATTCGTTGGCAAAATGATGAAATTGTCAACTTAATGAAAAATAATTTCATTTTTTCAGATAAAAATGTGTTCCATCTCCTGAACATAATTATCAATTCCTCACACTGGCAAATGCCATAGCTTTTTTGCATTTGTAGAGATCAGGGTGGTCAGTAAAATTTGGGTATAATTTCAATGCTGTTGAAAATTTCTTGTCGTTGAGAATCATGCCAGAACATGTCATTTGGAATAATTAATTTAAAGTTTTTTTGGAAATGGTACATATTAAGTTCAATCGGACTCACCTTCATCATGGGATTTTTGAATAAATTCTGCTGTTTTTAATGTGCTGTGTTGATGGTAACAACGACCTTCCTTCCTTTGAAATCCAATAGTCCTCCTCAGTAATGACCTCAAAAAGGGATTCTAAAGGAAGCCATCTTGGCTTTGTACGAAGTAAAAGCACGATCTTGAGGGTCCTCGTCTCATCATTTTTTCCCTGTTCATGCCAATGCCAATGTTGGTGAGCTCAATTGAAGGGCTCCCTGTTAGCCCCATAATCCGAAGGATGGGACCGGATGTCGTCATGACAACTGCATTCTTCTCCGCACAATTAGGACACGTACCAAATTAGAAAATTCCCACCTCGTTATAGAGCGAATATTTGGATCGAATTCCTAGGCGTATTTTGTTTTTATCTTCGTTCAGAGTTTTTTGAAATTCAAAAAGCGGCTTCCGGTCGACCAGACTCCGGTCGATCAGACTTTGCTGATGGAAGACGAGTAGACACTCCCCTGATACTAAGAATTGGAGAAATCATCTTACATTTTGATAGAAATGGCGCAGAAACAGCTGCCCAACTGGTCCTTGTAAAGCACTGGTGATGGCAAATTTTGCTTGCTTTTACGGATAATCGAAACAAACAACATAAAACACCCATATTGTGTTTTGGAACTGTTCTTGTCCATTCCCATCATGATGTCCTCACCACTGAGAACTGTTCTTGCTTAGATGTTCAATTATGGCATCATACCAGGGGGAGGGGGTTGGCCATATGATGAAAATATCATCATTGATTATTTGTACAACATTGGATCAAAATCCATCATTGGTCATCCAGTTTGCATAAAAATATCATCTGCGGTGTTTTTTTAAGGAATTTATTAGGTTTTTGAAATGTGACTAAAATCCATTATGTCATTTAAAAGTGTATTCGGAACAGGCTGCCATACTTTGATTAAGGTATCTTAGTCTGTATGTAAAAACAGTGCACAGCTGCGTGACAAATCTTGCATTCACTTTAAAAATGTTAATTAGCCACACAATGTGATGTTGGTTTACACAGCCAAATCTGTAGAGGCTATTTGCAATAAAAAGTGCTGTAAAAGCTGATGTGAGCTTGAAAACATCCCAACATTTATCAATTTGACAGAATAAAATGTGGATAATTACTGTGTTATGCTTGATTGACTAGGAGTGGACTTTGAACCACACAGGTTTCAGTAGCTGTATATTTATACAGCTAATGAGCACTGTGAATATACATCACATGTTCTGTGATACCAGTTGCCATCCCAATGTTCTGTAATTTAAACCGTTGTTTCAGCTATTAGTATTGGTCAGCAGTTATGGTTTGGTATATATCGGTTGCTACAAATTTATCACCAGGTTTTCGGTTCTATGTTTTTTTCTGCATCAGCTGTTCTCGTCTCAGCAGTCTAAATTTGCAACTGAAATTAATTCTAGCGCGAAATTAACATTCGCTGGTTTCGTTTTAGCGGTATTAATCACGGCTGAGATTTTAATTACAAGAGTGCGAGAAGAGGCCCTGTCGCCCATAACAATAGGGTTGGCAAGAAACAAAAGTTTGCGTTGATTAACGAGGGGCTGTGCGCAGTGAGTGGTCAGCTTGGACGAGACAACCAGAGCTGTCCAAGATCGCCTGGGAAATTAATTTCTAGCCTGGATGTTCATTTCGGTCATCGTGTTCGGACGAATTATTTGCCACGAAAATCATTTCTCCTTGTTCTTCTTTTGTTTTCAAACTGGGATTTGGAGCCAGACTTCGAATTTAATTAATTAGCTAACGGGGATGTGCGGTCGCCAGGACGAGATGACCGGTGGCCAGCAACTAGCTATTATCACTCGTTGTGACTATCGTTTTCACTTGAATAGGTGTTGAGGCAGTCACTTCAATTTAACAATTTAATACACCTAATATCAGCACCTGAGATGCCAAGTTGTGAAAGGGGGAAAACCCATTCATACTTAAGAGGCGTTTAGTTGTAATCCCACACCCACTTCCTGCTCCAGCACCCATGACCTAGTTCTCATAGCCAATCCTTATCTCAAAGTTACTGATCAAGCTTGCTGTCTACCCTTACCTACATAGTCCAATTGACCAGAGGCTGTTCATCTTGGAGGCCTGCTGTGAATATGGGTATGGTCTAGCACAAAAAGCATTTTGCTGCCACTGATTTTAAATGGAAGGTGGATGTGCAGTACACACACAGCAAGTGCCACGGCGCCGCCAGTCATGCAACCATTTTCAAACAGCCATTCCACAACACAACCTTTTGTTGTGCAAATTTTGCCATTTCACAACCGATTGACGTCATGGTGACATGTTTGTGAATCATAACTTGAAATGCTTTGAATGCATACATTTGTATTTTGCCTTTCCAAATGTGCAACAGAATCTAACCCCGCTCACATGCAAGCTCCATAATTTCACAACCACAACCTAAGTCAAAAATTCGCCATACGATCGAATTTTTTTCTTAATAAGGTTGGTTCTTTTGTAGGGTATTCAAATTTGGGCCAGAAACGACCGCATTAGGAGGAAATGTGTACATTTGAGATTAACCGAAGCATCCTTGCCCGAAGACAGTGGGAGGAAAAAGTATGAAAAACAGGGCGCCTAACCGAATTACTGATGCTGCTGCACTCTTAAGCGCATACATAAATCAATTCACAAAACCAATATCTGCTTTTTTCTGAAAAAAAAGCTGAAGCAGAAACCTATAGAATGGGTCCATTTGCATATATTCGTTATATGTTATGCTACACTTTAAGCAGCGTACGTCCCACACGCAAACCGGCTTGAAAAAGTTTTCGAGAGGGCGGTTGTAAAATGATATCTTTTATAAATATTCTTACTTGTAGTTTCTGCATTTCCCATTAGTTTTAGTATCAAGTCTTGCAAAATTGCACGAAATACACTGCTATCTGGTGACTTGGGCTTGTAAGAGGATTGGAGTTGTAATGGCGGCTGCATTGCCCATTTCGGGAATGAGTGTTGCGAAAATAACACGGGAAATTTGAAATGAAATCCAATCGCTGACTGGTATAAATTTAACAAATGTTTTCAATGCCAATCGTACCTAATGCATTACTGATTACTTTAATTGTCATTTCCCCGAAATCAATGAAATGGACATTGGTCATTTTCCTTCCGCTGTACAGATATGAAGTTGCGATTTTGTGTTGTCATTGCATGTCATATTCCCAAGCATGTCCCAACTTGCCTTAATTTATCATGACCTGTTGAATGGGTATTGGTGTAGGTACTGTGAGACAATTGTATGCCGAAACGGCCCATCATCTTCGCATTTGCTTCCACTGCGCTTTGGGTCTTTTTCCTTTACAGAAACTTAGCCTACCCAGGATTTTGTCTCACTGGTTCCATCAGAAAATGTGTTCCTTGTCAGATGCTAACCATTGCAGGTTTATCCTGTTTGCAATCAGTTTTCATCAGTTCACAATCCGGTCCTTCCACCAGAGATTAATTGGAGGATAACAGGCCAAAAAAACGTAATTTCCCACAAGGACATATGCTTTCTGAGGAGCTAATTACGTAATGAGGCTTGTTCGACACGCACCCTTAATTGATAAGATTCTGGATCCGACTTAAGAGCAGCTTAAGCAATCGGGACAGGCGCGCAAATAGCCTTTAGCACGCACCAAATCCTCCGTTAATAGAGATTTTAGTTACCTCGACTTTTGGCGTGTAAAACGACATTTAATCTCTCGATATTATTGGGATGCGCAAAACCGATAAGAGAAAAAGGGGGGAAAATTGTCTCTGCTGAGGATAATCTCGATTTATGCGCCGTTTTATTAGCCAGTTTTATTATATCGAACCGATCCGGTTATTATGCACTTTGAATCAAATCGGAAAATGATCCGGGTCGGAAGCTGTTTTCGCTCGGAAACCTAATTTTATGCGTCAGAGACGTTTAAACGCTCGCTCCTGCTAATGGAGGCAAATTCAATAGTTGCTGGATTTAAGACGCCATCTGACTAAATCAAGCGAAATGAGACAAAATGGCGGAATACTGCGCTTAATCCCAACGCCCGGCATTAATTGACTAAACTGCTATGCAGTATTCGCTAACAGACTCACTTTCGATTGTTTGGAAATCTTTCATCCGAATGTCCTAACTGTGCTCTCCCAAATTGTGCTCCGCAGCCCAAAAAATCACGAAGTAATTCTTTCTCATGCAAACCCTTGTGTGTGGAATTACACAAACTGCACTGCACATTGCTGTCTTACTTTAAGTGACCCCAATGCGACAACTCTTGGTAGACAAATATCGGTCACTAAATGAATCCACCGCCTCTCGATGGCCCAAGTGCGTGCCGGGGTTGAGCATCTGCCTGTTTCTGCTCTTTGTGCCTTCTTGCAGGCTTGTGGTCTGAGCAATTCCTTTTAGCCTCTTTGCCACCCATAGCGCCTCCTACTATGCTGTGCAGAGTACCCATCACCGTTTACCAACCCTTTTTCTACCTCTTCGGCCCTCCCCGTTTTCCCAACCCGGCCAGTCCCCCGTAATATCCAACTTAAGGTGTTCCTCTGGTACTGGGGACTCCTTCCCTTTTACCTTAACTGACCCCAATAACTGAGTTATATCATAGTCGCCTCAAACAGAAAAAGGGAAATTGGCGTCAGTTCAACCAATAGGATCCATTTCCGGTTTGCGATTCGTTCATCCAACGTTTAAGAGGGCGGAGCCTTAACTGGTGCCCACTGCCGAAAAGCGCTTTAGCAAATCATGAGGTCGGCCCTACCCCCCTACCACCTGGCATTTATTTGCTGACTGTAGGGTACTGAGTTAAATTGAATTGAATTGAATACAGTGATCGGACCAGGGTTGCACATGTGGCTTATTGGCTCGTTCTTGAGCCCGCAATAGGACTCCTATCAATGAGGAGGACCAGCGTTGCGCAAGCAGATTATTGTCTCCCGAGTGTTCACGGATCAGAGCTCACGTATACTTCGTTCACCATGGCAAGTATGGCTATGGCAGCCATTTTCCTTTCACCAACTATTATAGGTTCAGAATAGTGTGGACGAACCAATCGATAAGCGGAATATCTCTGACTGGCTGTCAGAATTTCCCATTTCTCGTTGAGCCGACTATAGTTAGCCGATCAGTCAGCCACATGGGATGCTACTTCCACCCCCGTACATAGTGTATCCATCTCACCTTGTAACCTCTCTATGTGCTGTTTGTCTTGGCTGCCACACCCTTTTCCTGTCCACGGCCCTCTGTGGACCGCTGCTCCTTTGCTACTGTTCAGGCGCCATTTTGCCTTTCACGCATTGTGCTCTTAAACCCCATACCACCACCACCACCACCATAAGAAGAACGGTAATTTAGGTTATTCTGTACACCCAAACATGTTTATTTACTCAAAAACAAGTAATTTTAGGTAGCTTTATTTCTTGAGCTAATATCGAAGACATGCTAATAGTGTCCATATTTTACGTATCTTCGTACCTTTTGTTCTCAGATTTTTTATAAGAGAATTTGTTTCTTCGTTAATGTTTCTGGATAGTATGCATGCACGGTAGACTTTCACATAAACTATTTTTCATTAAACCTAAAACATCCACGAGACGTATATTGTTTCGATGAAGTATGCCCCACTTCCTACTGAATGATAAAGTTTATGGAGATTTCTTCGGCAAATTTCCTGCGCATGCTCGAAATCTTCGGATGTGTCAGCAGCAGAAATATATCGTTTTCGTGAAGTAAAACTTATTTTTCCTTTAATTAATAGCCCGAATTTGCATGAGTCGCGTCATGGCCGCCGCTTAATAAATCATTGTCATTCGCATTAATGCTTAAAGGTCTCCAACAAATGCAGATTCTTGGGATCATGAATCAGGTTGACGTAAAACAAACTCCAGAAATTGCAGTGTGGATGAATCGCTAAGCTAGAAAAAAAATAAAACATAAGAATAAAAAATATTTGGGCAATGAAACTGAAGACGTTGGGAGAACAATAAAATCGATGTCGATATTCCCTCTCCACATATGGCCACTAACTTTACACCCCACTCCTCACTTTATGTATTTTATGTAAGTTAAAAAGCACGATTTTTTGGGCCTCACTCCAACCTCCGGCTCCGGATGTTATTTATTTCATTTATCGACTTTAATTTATCAAATTTATGGCCCACGTTGCATCGCTGCCAGTCTCATTAAATATTTCATTAGTTGCGTGTCAAATGAAATATTACCGATATGTTCGTTTGGTATTTCGCCATTACCGGGGTCTATGACCGCCATTACTCATAAGGCCCAAACAGAGGCTCACAACGCGAATGCCATGTTTTCGAAAATGTAAAAAAATAACCCAAAAAATTCCTGTTACATAAATTTATGTCCCAAAGCGAGGTCGTTAAATGTGTTTGCATGCGATATTTTTAATTAACGATAGATGCGTTTTTAGTGGATGGTACAGTCACAAAAATAGATGGTGAATGTCAACAAAGGAAAGTTGATGGGTGACACGTGGTCGTTATATAAGGGTTACGAGCAATATGCAGTTAAAAAAATGTCTCGATCAATAGGTAATTTATTGATGAATAAGCTTATTGCCACAACATATAAGCATATGTTTAAAAGGTGGTCGTTAAAGGAGGTTTTCAGTAAACTGGGTGTCAATTAAGGGGTGATTGTTGGTCAGGTTGACAGGTTTGATCGCTTATTATAGGCAACACAAGTTAAAATTTACTACTTTAAAATTGACGTTTTCATGCAAACTAAAGTTTCAAAATAAAAATGTTAACGTTTACTTAAAAACAATATGTTGACTTTCAAGTTAGATGTTATACTTTCAATGTTTGCTTAGATTTTGAAGTTATTATGATGTTTACTTTATATTATTTACTCAGGTTTTGAAGTTTTCAAATAAAAAGTTATTTGTTAGGCTAATCCCTGAACCACTTTTTAAGAACCTTTTTGAAGTTTTTAACTTCATTAAAGTTTTTAAAAATCAACATTAGAAAGTTTATTTAAAAACCAAAATGTTGACTACTTGGTTTTACGACTTCAATGCTTACTTATGGTTTTTATAACTTCATTGCTTACTTAGTTTTCAAAGTTTGAAATCAGGTTTTGGGATGCTAACTTTTTTTTAAATTAATCTTTAAAAAATAAAAACTCAAATTTCAAACGTGCACTATGAATCTTGTCTCTGGGTAAATGTTTACACAAGAGCTCACTCAAGTTGAAGTTAAAAATTGAAGTTTTTTAAAGTCAACATTCGAAAGTTTAATTTAAGAACAAAAATGTTTGCTAACTGATTTTACAATTCAAATGTTTACTTATGATTTTTATAACTTCATTGCTTACTTAGTTTTCAAAGTTTCAATGTAGGCTTTGAGATGCTAACTTTTTTCAAATTTAAACTTTAAAAAGTAAAAACTCAAATTTCAAACTTGCACTGTGAATGTTGTCTATGGGAAAATGTTATGTGTAATTTTGCAGCCTACATATTTGGTCCTCTGTAAGGATGTTTATTGTAAAGAAGATGCTAATCATCAAAAATTTAGCAATGTTTACATTCGCTTTAAGGAAGGAAACTGATTCTTGTAGGAAAAGGGTTAAGTCTGGTGCAAGGTACAATTCGAAGCAAACCACTCGTAAAATTCTCGTTTCTTGTCTAAATAATGCGTTGGATTCAAATTACGGTAGACTAGAGACAATAATGAGTTTCTGGCGAAATAAAGCCAAGCTAAAAAGACCAAATTTCCAGTAAGTAAAATCCATTGGAGAAAATGAAAAGCCCCAAATATCCTCTATGTTGGTGCAGGGACTAACCAGAATTTTAAATCCGAATTAGGAAAGTTTAACGAGTCTGCAAACCTGGGTGAAAACACAATTGGGTTTGTCATCATCTGGAAAAACAAAACCATTGTTTTCCTTATCACAGGCTCGAATATCTTTGTCTTGTGATGACATAAATACAAGCATTTGCTAGACTAACAGACGAGCTATTTTTAAGCTGTAATGCTATTAAATCAGCTTAGTTAAAACAATGGCTGTTTCGAAAAAGTGTTTTTCTCGCAAGTTTAGTTTTTAAAAATGAAAAAAACTAATGACGTTCATGATTCCTTTGTTGTTGATTGGAGCTCAAGTTAACAATTTGAAAATTTTAAGCTGTTGTATCTTTCAATATAAGTGTGAAATGAAGCATGGTTAATGAGATTGTCTGCTTATTTGTTTGAAGGGAACAGACTAATATAATTTGTCAGTTTTTTCGTAAATAAGTAAACAAATGTACTTGATTAATTAAGACTTTCCTAAAGCATGTCAATTCATGCTTCAATTCAGATCATGAGTGATTTTAAAAGGCAAAAACGTTTTAGTGATTAAAAACTAAGATACGCTAGTTGAATTTTCAGTCATATTTTGGCCAAATTAAACAGGTTTGACAACAGATTCAACATAAACTTTATAACAATTATAATAAAATTACCATAAAATTATAATAAATCATAATAAAATTAATTTAAAGGGTTAAATGAATCTCATATGTAGACTGTGGAATGAGATTCTTTGCAATTTTTTAACATTAATTTTTTTTTCTCTATTTTTCATAAAGGACAGTGTCAATTAAGGGAATTGTTAACAATTATTTAAAAAATGTATTGTATACGTATTTTTAATTGTCGTGCATGCAAAAGACGTATCTGGAAAGATTAGGAATACCAGAAAAATCAATTGATTGAAAACATTGTAATTTAATGCAACAATGTTTTTCATTGTTTTCTAGGCATTTCACTCGTACTTTGATATTCAGTTAAACTATTTTAACTGATTTTTTTTTTCCTGAAAAATACGAAACATAAGTCTATCTATTCTGGCTGTATCGATTTTTAGCTTACTTTGAGAAATACGAACATGACCAAGTTCAAAGGAACCGTCATTTCTTTTCGGTTGATTGAAATGCAATGTCGGTTTTGAAGTATAATATTACGTTGTCTGTTTATGAAACGGTCATCACGATCCATCTAGCCTGATGCTCATTTTTGATTGGTTTTTATTGCATGTACAGCATACACAGTAATGAACTGCTTCTTGTTGGTCAATTTATAAAAAGCGTGTATCCATGGAGCTCTGTATCTATTTTGAGAATTTGTTTCACTGACAGAATAATTTGTTATTCAAACCTTTGACCTGTCCTTCAGTAGTGAGGAAGCTTTATATGTTGCATTTGGAATTCGTTCAAATTTCATAGAAAATATGCTTTATTCCTCCATACCTAAGTGACACTAAACACCGAGTGACATAGTGATATCAATCATTGCATGATGCTAAATATAGTTCAGCAAATCATTTCTTAGGCAAAGGAAATCCAATTTAAAAATATTACATATTTGTGAAATCCTTCAATACTGTATGTAGAGAGAAACATATATAATGGTGTTTAAATAATTTACAAAAAGGTCTTTCCATGTTACTGTGGCTACTGTATGACACCAATATGTAGTATGCATTATGCTAAATGTGGTTTAGTTCTACAATGTAATTCATGTTTAGATGAAATTATTTACTGGGAAATAAATTTGGTATTGAGAAAGCTAAGGAACGCTCAGGTTAATAAACAAAATCCGTTGGCTTTGGATAATAGGTCAAATTACATATATTTTAATTAAAGCAACTAGAATCTGAAACAAAACAAAAATAGGTTGAATTGACTGGAATAGAGCCCTTTCTCGACATGACTTACTTAACAAATTTGATATTAAGTCATCTGCTGGTACACAGTGCTAATTAAGCTTCATTCGGCGTCACGAGGCCTCTTCCCATCTGAATTTGGGCTTTTATTAATATTCCGGACGCTTTTTAGGATTATTTTCTAGTCGACAATCGATGAATGCATCCCACAAGGATGAATGCGTAATCCGTCCATTAAACGAATTTCGTCATGTTGCTGGAGCGCCATACTCGACCCAATACAATGCAGAGATAAAGGTTTTTTCTGTGTTGTCGAATTATGTGCGAGAGCAGTTTGTCGCTAATTAAGCCCCTAAAGATGTGTGACCAAGCGAAATAAGAAGTTTCAGTTTGTTTCACAAAAACCCTGGTTCAAAAACCGAGCTAAATGTAAATGAATATGTCAAGCTTGAGTGACTTAAACTTTCGTGTAACAAGGATGTCATTGACATTTATGATTTTTTGGTGAATTAATGATTTAGAAATCTGCTGCCCTTAATAGGCGGCAAACCATACATACAGATGTTTGCATTGGCAGCTCTACTACAGGGGCAGAAACCACTTGCCCCTAATGAGGGGCAAACAATGCATACAGGTATGCGCATGAGCAGCTCAACTTCAGGGGCAGGTGGTTTCTGCCCCTGTACATATGCTGCTCCTTCTAACACCCATGTATGCATGGTTAGCCATCTAATAGGTTACTTATTTTTGTGAAGTTTGAATCATTTTTGAAAACTCTTAAATGTGCAAATGAATAGTAATGATGCATTGTCTTAAGAGGTTAAAATTTCACTTTGTTTAACATTTTACAGGTCAGTTGAATACTGAGTTTCCTATAAGCGAAATTTATGACATGTGTTGGTTTCGGTTACATAAACAATAACTTGTCTGTATTTTCCATAACTTAAATCGTGATTATTATTATGATTAGGACACAATTGGTGCACTGTTTGTTTTCAAGAAGTGTTCAACCTGACAGTAATTCAAACTAAAAATCGAAATGAGACATCACTGTGAATGCAGAAAGATGATCAGGGTTATTACAGTTACTCGTGTACATGAAATGTCCTTATCGTATTTGTTTTGTTTAGGAGTACAGATTTCCTTGAAGTATGTTTTGGACAAATTTGTCTGGGGAAATAACAATGCTTATTCTTATAATTGCAAAATTGCAATATTCACTATTATAATTTTCAACAATACATTTCAAAAAATAAGTTGAACACTATTATAAATGTATGAATTTTAGTCAGACTGGAATTAATATAGAGATCTCAGTATTTGGTTGATATCTAATAGGAGGCAAACAATGGCAACAATACATGTTGATGAGCAGCTCGACTAAGGGGGCAACCCCTTAATGAATGCCTATCCTTTATACTCTCCTGTATGTATGGTTTGCCAACTTAAGTCCATGTCCCATGGAGTTGAGGTCGAACTCAGACTCAGGTACACTCCATAATATATGGGCACTGTGATTCATCTGCTTTTTTGGATGCAAATGGGTGCAAACATGTTGTTCAAGTTTTTTAAAAGCATGTATGGTGCTTTTTGAGATATGCATTCCCTTACGAGAACGCAACATTTGTGTTTGAATCTGGATCAACAATTGTTGCCCTCAAAGCACTTTTCTGACAAATTTTTCTCGCTCGACAGCGAAATGACGAAAAAAACAATAGATTTAATGGCCCATTCGAAAATGTTTACCTTGCTCCAAAAAGTGTTTCTGCTGGTGCGTCGTGCCGTTGCACGATTGTTTTCATTTATTTATGAGAGCAATTTTTCTCCTTCCTAATACGTTCATGGGCTGGCATAAGAAACAATAACAGTAACGACCAGTTATAAAAACAATAATGCGCCGGAAGTGGAGTTCTTAAGAAAAGGGAATAAAACCGCTGAAATTTTCCACTGTAAGCTTATCAATTGGAAAAGTGCCTTCCCATTGGCCCCTTCCTTTTGGCCCATTTGGCCTCCCTTTGTTGCATTTTATGTGATATTGTTATCACTTGAAGATACAGAACATTTAAAAAAATGTTCAGAAACTTACTTCAATCATAGAAACGCGAAATGTTGGTTTCTTTAGCAAAAATATGACCATTTAAATCCACTACAATCATTTCCCATACTTAACATTTTCATTAATTTACAAATTAAAATGTGTAAAATCCTTGTGAAAAATCCTTATCTTTTTTGGAATTTTTAATAAGAATATTTTGCTATTTATTTTTATTTTGTTTATCAATTTATTATTAACCATACATAACTTTCATACTTGACTTCCATACTTAACTACCCATACGTAACATTTTCATTAATTCAAAAATTAAAATGTGTAAAATCCTTGTCAAAAATCTTTAACTTTGGGAAATTTAATACGAATGTTTTGCTCTTTATTTTTATTTTGCTTAGTAATTTATTATTTTTTTTTTATTTTCCTACATACAGGGACTGTACCTCATTTTTCTTTCATTTATCCTTTCTTTTGTTATAATTCAACTGAAACATTCTTGTGCTTGGATGGCATCTGACTATGGTGTATTTAATTTCATTATTTTATTTTCCTAATCTATTTTGTTTGCTGCAATTGTCCTGCGCACTTCATTTAGCCTTACTGTTTGGTGTAACTTTTCTGTTTTTTATGTTTTCCCTTTTCTGTTTTTTTATGTTTTCTTTTTTCTGTATTATATTGATATGAACAAATGTTAATTGACACAAAAAGTCTTGGAAATACACATGCAAGTACATCTTTTGAACCCCACAAAAAATACTAAGGTGCTTATTTTAGCACAGATTCCACATTGATTTGGCTGCAGGAATTTGCATTATTTGGGGTTTCCCAACATGAAATTGAACAAACTGTCAAGGTATTACACGCTCTTCCTGAATGTTGTATTTACATATTTTTAATCAAACTAATCTCTGTGGGTCATGTTTTGGCCTGGTTAGGTTTGCACATGGCCATTTTCATCCCAATGCATGACTTGCCAATTCGGCATCCGTTTTAATTAATTATGAAAATATATGTTGAATTTTATATCGAGCCTTGCAGGGCCATTTTCAGACAGCTCACCATTTTGGAAATTATCGATTGGCGATAATTTATTTCTGGTGCTGCGTCACTGCGTCGCTCAAGTATGCAAATGGCGCTCCCCGAATGGACTTCTGACTCCTTTGACAGACTCAAGAAATAAAATTTCAGCGATGAATAATGATGAGTCTATTGAAAAACCGCACAATTTGCATATCGAATCTTAAGTGGTCATCTACTCAGTATTCAACACTCGTTCCCCCATTTGGAAGTAGCACATTTTCAAACGTCAAATCGAAATGAACTACTTAACATGATACATGAACTCTTTAACGATTGAGAATGGTTGTTCGTTCCTTTAAAAAAATTACTTTACCTCCAAGGAAGTCTTATGCTAACTGTACACTTATAATTTTTGTCTGATTTTGGATTAAATTTTTTTTTAATTTTCTCTTAAGTCAAAATTTTATAGAAAATTAGAAGCAAATTAGAAGAAAATTACGATGCTTCTTGTCCATTTGTAATTTTTGTCCAATTTTGAATTTAAGTTTTTCTTAATTTTCTCTTAAGTTAAAAAATTATGGAAAACTAGAAGAAAATTACGATGCTTCCTGTCCACTTGTCATTTTATGACTCAATTTTGGTGGCTTTCTTAATTTTCCGACCCTACCCACATGCCAATCTCTTAATTTCCTTTAGCATGATAAGCGCCTTTACGGTGGAGAAAAGTGCAGGAAAAGACGTCTATTGGCTAAAGCGCCGCCAGAAAATCCCCAGTAAATTCATGCAGCAACTGGCAACACTGGATGTAGCCCTGCCCTAATTTTCTCAATTTTTTTTTAATGCATCGATATGATTGGTCTAAAGTAGAGCTCTACTCGTAATTTTCTTCTAATTTTCTATAATTTTTTCCCTTAAGAGAAAATTAAGATAAAATTAATTCCAAAATTACACAAAAATTACAAGTGGACAGTTAGCGCAAAGCTCTCATAATTGAAATTTGGCATTGGAGATGCTGAACATCCTAAACTTAATTGAATTACGCATTTACTATATGTTTATTAAAATGTGTGCTCTATTGCTGGTTACTTATTGAAAGTTGTGCTGACTTCATGTTCATAAACAATGAACCATAAGTTTAGCATTTTTTACATTGGCTAATGTCATATTTTCGCAGTTTTAATCGTCAGGAAATTTTTTTTTAAAACCTGGAAAAGTCAGGGGAAAGTCAGGGAAGTTGAAAATTGAATTTCAGTAACCCTGTTATGAGTCATAAGCATGAAATTTAACATTATCCTCTTGCTCTCCAGGGCCAAGATGTAGCAGCAGCTGGTGAGCAACTCTGCCAAGCGTTAACTTCCGGCCTAATTTCGTCGCCAAATTTATTTAAAATCTACCCTGCTTCGATGGAGGCCACACGTGATTTATCACTAATCCATTGGAGAAAAACAAAAAAACTAAACAGCAATTTCATACAGGCTGCGATGGGCTCTCCTTCCTCCAAATTGAATTTTCGTGTACTTTAACAGAAGATACAGCTTTGAATATGCATTGGTGATATGGATTCTGAAGCTATCAGTTCGCTCCCATGCAGATCATAAACATTCAAAAAAATTGGATGGTCGCCATTTTGTATCTGTGTTAGGCCTATTGGGCGCCAAACCTTCCACCACATCCCCAATTGTGTTTCGCATACATGGACCCTAATGCTACTTTGTCAGAAAGATAGTTGAAAACTTATTGTTACATTTTTATAAAGTTTATTGTGGGACTTTTATACATCTATTTATCTTTTACTCTCTTATTATCTTTTACGTTATTTATATACTGTATACACTGTATATATATATATATGTGTCTGCATTCTATGCTACTGTTCGGGCACCATTTTGCATTTCGGGCATTGTGCCCATCAAATCCATCCACACACACAGAGTTGAAAACTAAGATACTTTCCCAGCAGTTGCCAAAATAATTTGCTGGGTAGGAGTCAAGTAGTTAATGGACGTGTCTGATCTTGTCCCTGTTGTGGGTTCAATTTCCTGTCGAAGTCCGTGGGAAAGTTTAAACAGGGGTTTTCCCTGTTTCAACTGTTTGGTCTACTGCTGCTACTGTTAGGGCGCTTTTTGCCTCTGAGGGATTGCACCCTTAAACCCCTTACCACCACCACTACCAATTTGGTGGCTATTTCAGATGAGTTTAAACCAAGCTCTCATGTGAATTTTCCTTGCTCTATGCATGCTAAAGATCCGTTAGGGGCCCCCATAGGCTAAAAATCGGTATAGACAACCTAACTAGGCATCAGTGCCAAAGTAGGTCAATATCATCAATGCATTACCAACTAAACAAAATGATTTGCAGTTTCTCTAATGGGATTTGCTACAGATACAGTCATGGACAAATGTTTAGGACCACTGAAAGATAGGTTAGTCTTTAGGATTGAATGTTTGACAACAGAAATGTTTTAATGCATATTACCATGACTGCTTTACAGTATGTGTGGCTACCAGACGGGTGGATCAGCGATGTTACACTCGACTTGCATCCAAGATACCCGTGTTTGATTCCTGGGCTGGCTATCCCGATTGTGGTTTTCGTGGTTTCCTACAATTTCATTATACAGGGAAATTCTGGGCTAGTTCCCCTAAAATCGGCCACGGCTGCCCTTTACCTCATACCTAAAAGCTGAATCTCACCGATAGGCTGTCCCCCAGTCCATTCAGTATGTAAACAGACCATAGTCGGCATTTGGTCGAAGACTTCTCGGACACCTCAGTCGGTGGCACCGAATTGCGAACTCATTCCCCAGTCGTTAATCTCGTTTCCTCGTCCACAAAACAACGGACTCGGGTCCTAATCTGGGATTTGCGTATGGCTTACAGCGTGTAGAATGGGCGAGTTTTAAATGGTGGTGCTGAGGCATGCAAATGCTTTGTGCGGGTCTATGGAAACGCACACAATGGACCAGGGCTTGTTTTTAAACATACCAGTGCAGATACCTATTATAGGCGTCCAAAGGGATTTCTCATTCGATGGGGTCGAGATGCGGTCGAGATGCGTTTGACCTTCACATGGATCACTTAGGCATCACTCTGGCTGCGAGCGCCATCTGGAGCGGGGCTCTCCCGACAATTAGTCCTGTAGGGATTATGGAAAACCACGAAAACCACAACCAGGACAGCCGACCTGGGAAGCGAACCCAGTATCTCCCGACAGTACACTCTAAACAGAAAAAGTACAAATGCATACCCTGAAGGGTACAAATGTTGTGAAACTATATACACACCCTAT